>PVJX010028933.1:0-23475 GCA_004027295.1 Dolichotis patagonum | reverse complement strand
TGTTTTTGTCAGATTGTGGAGCAGAACTGTTAACAGTCTCACTGTTTGAATGTCTACTTTACATGTTTTAACTTTGTAAATTGAACAACTATTTCCAAGAAGTCAGTATGTAATTTGTCAAGCAATAATTTCTTAGGTTTTTTTTTTGTTGTTGTTCTTTTCCTTTTTTCCTTGGAATACTGTATTGTTGCTACCCTTTATTCTGTTTTGTTTTTTTTCTCTTTAAATAAAATTATTTTTAAAAAAAGATAAAGGTTAACACACAAAACAGATTTGGGGGGGGATGCTACTTTCGTAAGAATTAAAGCAATTTGTAACTTTTTTTTAAAATAATGAGAATGCTTTTCTCTCAAGCTTTCATGGTAATTCACTAGAGAATAAACTTTATGACTCAGCTTTCTGTGCCCACTCACATATGCCTGAAGGGACCACTTAAACTGTTTGCTATATTTTAAATTCAGGCGTGAAGTAGGATTCTTGTTTTTCTCAGGCTTACAAAGACTAGACTCAGAGCTTAGCTCTATGGTGCCTATTTAGATGGATTTGAAGTCTACATCAAGTACTTTATTGTCAAATAAAAAGCCATCTTCATGGAACTTAGTAATTTAAGTAGCTCTCCAGAGTTCGGTAAATATTGTGTGTCTACTCTTGATCTCTATTGTCAAGGAACTGGCTCCATCATGATGTCAAGGGCTGGAACATGTTATTTTAAGAATCTAAAAAGTAGTCCAGAACTACAACACCTTGGAGTCACTTGTTGCAACTAAGAAACACAAAGCTACCTACCGTAATTTCCCACACCTTGAGGGCTTATTCAAAAGCAAACTCCTTCCATGACTTTTCTCCAGGCTCCTCTACCAGAAGCAGCTTCCTCCACCTCCCTGCTTCTAAAGCATTTTGTCCAAGTGTGCATGGCCTTTCAGTTATTTACATCTGTTTATCTACTCTTAGAAACTGGGTCAATATTTTAGCCTTTTTTTTTAACTGTGCACTGAATTAACTCAGTAGGGCCTCTAACGGTATTAAATTCTCATCTTAGAATAAAACAGAACAAAGAATCTCAAGTAAACTCACTTCTATTCCTTTTTTAAAATTTTGAGACAGTCTTGCTGTGTAATGCAGACTGACCTTGAACTCCCTTATATAGCTCAGGCTGGCCTCAAACTCATGGCAATCTTCCTGTCTCAGCCTCCTGAATGCTGGGATTCCAGGTGTACACCAACATGCCTGGTTTAAATACCTCCATTTTAAAAAAGTTTACCTAGCCAGGTGTAGTGGTGCATATCTATAATCCCAGCACTCAGGAGGTTCAGACAAGAAGACTGCCATGAGTTCAAGGCTAACTTGTGGTACATAAAGGAGTTCAAGGCCAGCCAGCACTACACGGCAAGACCCTATCAAAAACAAAACAAAACAAAACAAAACAAAACAAAACAAGGAGGTATTCATGGCTTGATCAAAGGTACTCAATGTGGCTGAGGTAATGAATACTGTGTGACCTGCGTTTGAAATGTCTTAAGGGGATCAAAAAGTAATTACAAGTGTAAAGGTATAAAAAGAGCAATTTTTAAAAAATCTATACTTATTGCTATGTTCTGAGATGGGACACAAATAATGTTACAGAAATATTACCTTCACAAAACTTACTCCAACCTAATCCAACCCATTATTCAGCCAACCAGCACGGTGTAAAGAAATATAAGGGTCAGGTCTGGATCCTGCCCTGAAATATCTTCTAGTTTAATCATGGAGAGAAGAAAAACATATGGAAAAGTTAACTACAGTAGAGAAAAGAACCTGTTTAAGACAGTGGTCAAAGGAAAGATAGCTTATAACATATTTGAAAGTTTTTGAAGATTGTTGGTAAAAATAATTTTGTATTAATGTAGTAAAGGAAGATTTTGGTGAAGAGGTTAAAATCTGAAATTTTCACACAGAAAATAAAGTTTGATTAGATGACTTTTATGTTTCCTTCTTGATTTTATACTTGCTTGCTCTTACACTTTTACTAAATTATACTTTAATAACTTGATGTTAGCTATCATTTGAATGGAATTTTCTTTGAATTTTTCCCATGAAAACAACAGAGTTTTTAAAAGTTGCCAGCCCCAAATAAACAGTAATGATCAAATATATTTTAAATATAAATACCAAAAGCAGTATATTATAGTTCATAAGAGGGTCTGAAATTTTAAAGGAAAATTTAGATTTGAGGCTTTTTTTCTTTAGTTTCATGGTTTGGTTCTTAAAGTTCAAAACAGTCTTCTAAATGGACATTTTCCATATCCAAAACATGTTTGAAATAATTTATTCTTGTCTCTCTATGCATAGGAAGTTAACAGAGTAAGTCTTAAAAGTTCATCCCTATTTTTCCCATGGTTCTTATGGTCATAACTTTTATGATCAACAGTTGATTATAGTCCAAAGTATTCTGAAGCCCAGGCAAAGCTTTCATTTTTTTAGAATAATACTCAAAACAATACAAATACCGGCTTTGTTATGATACTTGTTCTAAAACATTAATAGCCTATTGTTCACTGTGATTGTCTCAACAAGATAATTCATTGAAAATCAGCATTTCCTGACAGGAAGTGAAGCCCCACTCACTGTCACAGGACTAGCCAAATGGTGGGTTCCAAAGAAGAAAGAGTAGCCCTTCTGGTAACACCTAATAGGCCAGAGTAATGAGAGGCTTTGCTCCTTGCCCTTTCTCCCCGACCCCTGTAACAGCTGTTTCAGCTGAAACTATTACCTATTTGCCTGATTTTGCTATCATAGGACTTTTCCTAAAATGGTTTCAAAAGTTTTAGACAAAGTTTATTCAGCATCCTGTAGATAGTAGCATTCTGTATATTCGTAACTATGGAGGATTTCCTTAGTAAATGCCACAGTGGATGGGGTAATCTGACAAAGGTGTTATGGGGTATGTCATAAGATCACAAGTTTAAGCCTAGTTTGGACAACTTAGTAGCTTAGTGAGACCTTGTCTCAAATCTAAAAAAAATTAAGAAAAAAGGAGGTGGGATACTGAGGGTATAGCTCAGTATGAAGATTCTGGGCTCAACACTAGTACCACCAAATTAATAAATCCATACCTACATACACACTTTAAAAAATACACCACAGGATAACCATTTTCACAGCTTCATACACACAAATGTTTAACAGGCATCATATAAAGTACAATAATTACAACAGGCTTTCATATCTCACATATGTTTTTAGTAAGCTAAAATTGAAGTTCCATAATTAGTCTACATACCACAACATGTTTAGTTCATTTAGAATCTGATTACTAAGAATTATTACTACCAGATCTACCTATAGAAGAGTATGGCACCACAGTAAATATGTTACCCTAACAAGACCGTAAGACCTCTTTTCAAGCACTATAAGCACACTGTTTTCATTCATTTTCACAGACTCAACATTTAAAAATTTTTCTTTATTCAAGTTCTACTTAAAAGTGGTTATTAGAAAGCTCCAATAATAGAAAAAATAGGAAGAGCTGTCATCTTAGGAGATCAGCAAAGACGGTCTCAGTCCTCTAGGTATTTTTACCATTTAATATAGTGGTTAACTATGAGAACTTCAATACATTTTGCTAAATGGAACTATATGTTAAACAACTTGTATGGAATTAAGATGGAATACCAGTAATACAATTACATTTAGAAAAGTATACTTATTTAAGGTATATCCAACTTTTTGCCACAGTGATAATCAGCATCTGGTTGCCAGGACAACCAGTACACAAACATATATAGATTCTTCTACTTTAAAGCCAAGAAAACCTGTTTATTTTAAGGTATATCCAACTTTTTGCCACAGTGATAATCAGCATCTGGTTGCCAGGACAACTAGTACACAAACATATATAGATTCTTCTACCTTAAAGCCAAGAAAACATGTTTATCATCCAGTTATAACACCAAAAATTAAACTATGAAGTTATTACACCATTTTGCTTTTATAACAGTTGTCAACTTGGCCGACTTCCAAGAGTTAAAATCGAGAAACAAAAACCTAATATCCTAATATCCTATATATCCTATATCCTATATATCCTAATATCCTATAAAATTGCTGCTTTTGTTAGTTTATAACTTTGCAACTCTAGGGCTGGGGATTTAGCTCAGTGGTGTAAGCGCCTGCTTGACAAGCGCAAGGTCATGAGTTCAAACCCCAGTACCAAAAAAAAAAAAAAAAAACAAAAAAAAACAACTGCAACTCTGCTGGCAGCACAGCAGAGAACAGCGTAATTCTAAAGTTGCCTCCTTAGCACATAATCAGGAAATTTTAGTTAAGTGATGTGAGGGAAACAAGGAGACAGATTAGAGGCTAGAATGTGGGAAAAATTCAACAAATGGCTAAAGCCCAATTTCAAAGCCCTAAGATTAGTAGCTCTGAATAGCTGAACTTACTGACAATTGTAAGGATCAATTTTAAACACAAACATTACCTTCTTCAAAAACTTCTACTACTCAAGTCTGATTTTTAAAAAAAGGATTTGCTTTTACGTTTGGAGTGAATTTTATACTGTAAGTGGTACCTGTCTGGAGTACATAACGTTTACACGCCTTGTGTGGAGCAGGTGCACACAATAACACATCTTAGTTCCTTTTTCATCCCCCTTCCCTACCCTCCTCCTTCCCCTCTATCTCTTGATGCTCTTCCCACTTGAGAAAAATCTGTCTCCCTACTTCCTATCTCTATCATTTGTTTTGCTCTTTATTTTGGGTTTCTCATATTAGAGAAATCATGTGATATTTAAGTTTGTGTGTTTTATTTATTTCACTTAACATGATGGTCTTCAGATGCATCCATTTTTCTACAAATGGTTCAAGTTTATCTTCTGTATGGTTGAATAGTACTCTTTTTGTTTGTAAATACATTTTCTTTATCCATTCGTCTGTTAATGGACATACAGGTGCTTCCAAGACTTAGCTAAGAGTCTTTTTTGTCTAAAACTTGGAATCTGAGATCATAATCTTAAGATTTTTAAGATTATGATATACACTGTGCTGTATTATCTATTGTTATTCTTTGTTACAAAACTTTTCATGAGTGTTTTATATTTTACTAATATCTACTTACACTGCATTAAAATAAAGATTTAGCTACTGTGAATTGTGCTGCAATAAACATGGGTATACTCTTGAAACTGGTTTTTTAAGGAAAGGGTAGTCTTTATTAAAAAATATGGAAGAGTATTCAACTTCTTTTTTACATTCTTAAATTTAGGCCAGATGGCAGGTCAAATACATTACAGACTGCACAATATATACAAAAGATGTTCTTAATTTAAACAGAAATGTCATATAGCTTGGGTTACATAGGTTTAATAAATACTCCAGAAAAAATATTATGTAAAAATTAAGATGTAAGACGCACTAAAACTCATGGATCCCAGTCTCTTAATAGACAGTAAAACTGAGATTCAAAGGGGATAGATGATCAGTCCACTATCCTCTCAAATTACCTTTTGACTTTTAATCCAACATTCTTTCAGTTTAGTGCTGACAAATTACTCCTTTCCATGATATTCCAGGCCATGCGTGGTGGGCATAGTGGGGTCTCCCCTTGGTGTCCCAATCATACAAAGAGAAGGGGGTGAGGGTTTCTCGATGGCCACATAACACTGGCATCCCTTCACTACAGTCTCTAGGTTCTATCCGAAATGGAAGGCACAAGAAAAGAGGACAGCAAAAGTATATCAGATAGAAGGGATATGGGAATCAACTTGAAAATCTTCAGAAATCAACCAAAAGACTAACTGATCAAGTTATATAGTATATAGCATACACTAAAGAGCTACACAGAATTATAATTCTCTTTAAAAGAATGAGCTAAATACATAATGGTATGTATTATTGACTTTTCTACAGATTTTTAAAAAGGCATTCAAGTACATACACGTATGCATATGCAGGTATATACATGTCCACATGTATACACAAGTGCATGCACTTAACAGAAAATTTCTGGAAAAAAAGAGAAGGGCTAAAGATATCAGGATGAGAGTTCATTATATTTTTTAGAATGTTTAATTTCTTTACTGTATGCTTTTTAGGTTATGAAACTAATACTTTCTAAAAAAGTACAATGAAGTAGAGAAGGAAATTTCCACAGAGGATTGGGAAAGAGCTCTCTGGTGAGGAAGATAAAGAAGGGGTTTACTTTTGGCAACGTGAAACTCTAGTATATCTAATCTAGAAGACACATTATATTTAATTCTTTAGAAAAGAATTAAGATTCCAACCCTTTTCATATCATGGAATATGTATTCGTTTTCATGACTAGGGTATGCATAAGTAAGTGAAAATATCTGTAGCATATTGGAGCAAACAGAAGTAGCCTTGGGAGCAGCTGTATCAGGGCCTGGTAAAAATATTCACTCCATTTTCTTTAACATTATTTAATTATGACAAGAGAAACTAAGGTCATTATTAGAGATATTACTGACTTTCTATAGAAGTTTCAAATAAAAATCTGTTTACAAAATCATCTAATTTCAGTATTTAACAACAGCTTAGTAGGCAAGCTTTGCTCTGCCTATTATAAAAATCTTAGCTATATTTTAGAGTTCAAAGAGACAGCAGAGAGCTCTAAATATTGGATTGAAACCAGTATTTTCTTAAATGAAACAACAGTAGATTGCTTTTTGTGTTGTAAGGGAAATTCACTTCACAGATTAAGTGGCATGTGTGTCCATAGTGTGTATTTGAAAGCCACTTAACAAAGATTACACAGAAAATATAACCAAGCAAAGGTGATGTTCAAGGAAATGTTCACACCACACTGTGGACAAGACTGACTTAGTTTCAACTTGAAAAACTCATGTTTTTGTAAGGTGATTTATACCTAGACCTACTACTCAGATATTAAAAAGTAAATGTTCAAAATTCCTGGAAGACACCAGTTATTTAAAGCTTTAGTTTTCATGTCATTTCACGTGAAAATGACATCTACACAGGTTTTTCTTAATTTTAACACATTCCCTTTAGGTTTTCTAGAATAAGCATGTGTCTTAAAAAAAATTGGGTAGTCTATGTTGGAAAAAGATCTTAGAGAGCTAACCCAAAGTCCTAATTTTATAGGTGGAAAAACTAATGTGCAAACAAGTAAAAGAGTCTCCCAATTCCCAGGATAGTGCTTTCTTCTGTGATAGCAGGTTTTTATTTACTCTCACCTCCTTGTGAAGTTAACAGAACATCTAAACCCAACTGCAACCAAGCTATGAAGGGAAAGGCTAAAGAGAGAAGATGTCAAGAAGTCTAAAACCAAAATGAATGACACATTACCACCCCAGCAAGCATTACAAAAATCTCCCCTTTTCGACATTTGACTTTGATTTCAACTCTGGCAGGCTGTTAAACCTGCCTGCACCAAATGGGTGTGTCTACCTCAAAAGAGTGCACGATGAACACAACTACAGGCACACAACAGTCCACACAGACCTCACAATGCATAGCCTGTCTTTCGACGTGCCCACTCTCATCAGTGCATAACTGAACACTTCACAGAACCCCAATACAAGGGGGCAGGGGAGTCAGATAGATCCCACTGCAAAGAAAAAAACCTGCGGAACATGAACTTCACTGAACAACAATAATTCTCCTACAGTTCAACTTACCATTCACGTCACACTCTAGAAGCAACACAGAGACACTAACTGCTGAGGCATGGAACAGAACTTTGGGCTGCAGCCTGCCCCAACTCTTCTGACAACAGCAACAGGACAAAGCATCATTATGAGAGAAAGAAAGGCCCTTTAGATATTGCCTTTTTTAATTCAATGAACCCACTCTTACACACAAAGTTCATGCCACGATGTCTCGAAATGCAGTACTGCCAGATGATGCTGTAAAGAACTTCAATAATTCAGTACAAAACACTACTTCAAACACTTTTATGTTAGAAGGCAGATTTGGGAGACTACTAGTGTCTTCATTTAAACAATCAATGTCATGCTCAAAAGTTAAAAATAATAACAATTTAGTAAACTGCTTTTTAAAACAGACAAATGAACTAAAAGAAAAATATTAGTTGAATGATAAAACCACAGGTTCCTCTCCAAAAACACTGCATATTATCAGCAGCTGAAACAAAATTAACCATTAATCTTATCTATGCTTTCCTCTAAGCTGTGAATTATCAGTATTACGATAGATAATCCATTACTTACAAAAAAAATAAAGCTGCTGTATGTTTCTTAAGCTGGTTTTCGTGTGGCAATTCTGATGCAATGCTGCCCGAAAAATGAACTTTGTTTTAAACAGCAAGATATCCCCACTCTGTGCGGTTAGAGTAAGGGTGGAGCTCACTCTGAGGAAACAACACACCCAGGCAGATTTCAGTGAGAGCAAACTGCACATTCATATCACTACCACATTTTTCAGGGCCCCAGAGTAAAAATTAATTGGTCAACTCTCCTTAAAGAAACAAGGGAAAAGTTCATGTTTGCAGATCAGCTTGCCTGTCTTGGCATAAACTACACAGACGTGTGTGTGTGTGTGTGTGTGTGTGTGCGCGTGCTCATGCGTGCGTGTGTAAAAAGAGATAAAATGCAAGCTAGATCGCACAGCTCAACCAACAGAACGTTAAGTGGAAGTGTACTATTAGAAAGGAAGTCCAACCATGCCAACTTCTAAGTTTAGCAACAGCAGTTTTTATGTATCTCAAGGAGTCAAAAACATTGCTCATTCTAGAACATTACTTTGACCTGTTTTTTAAGGTACTTGGACATTAACACAAATTACCTACTTTCTCTCCTCACCAATATTGTACTTCTCCTAGCAACCCAGAAACATTTCATTGTTGATTAGCAAAAGTTGCCTTCAAGGGTTGGAGATTTAGCTCAGTGGCACAAGCACTTGCCTGGTAAGGGCAAGGTTATGAGTTCAATCCCAGTATCCCTCCCTCCTGAAAAAAGTTATCTTCAAAAATGAAGCCATAATTGGTGGACCTGCTTTGGTAGGACATTAAAATATACATATAAAAGAGAAAAAAATTTTTGATAAAAATCACTAATATGCATAAATATGCATATTAAAATTTTTTTGCAATTATCCACTTTCAAATAATTCCATTAGAATTTTAATTTTAAAAAATTTATATGACTATTTCCAAATAAGATACTCCATAAGCTGTATATCATATATATTATCTAAAAATCTTTTTAAAATGTTTTTAATAGTCTTCTCTAGAAAGTTATTTTTTTCACTGAATTCTTAGTTATGAAGCACTATGCTTTCTAAATAAAATATCCAAATATGGAAAAATAAGCTATATGATTGTTTACACAGAAATTAAAACAATGGAAAATACTTTTGAGAGAGGAAACAGGAAAATTCTCTTTTTAATGATAGATAGATACTATTACATTACTCTCACCAACTAGTACTTTTTAAACACTAAAAAAATAAATTAGTCCACAGCACTGAATATTCACTATTTTGAGTGTGAGCCTAGACCACAACAGGATCCCAGGAAAGGGGTGCTGATTAATCTAGCCTCTGTTAGATTAGGGGATCACTCTTGTCATATGACAAACTAACCATTTCAAAACACTCCTCTCTCAGTCGAAGTGCCTGGGTTATTCTTCCAGCCATGAACATAATTCTGAATCACCTGCTGCCATCCTTTGTTCTTCTTCATCTCAGCCCCAAAATGAAAAACCCAAAGAGACCAGCTGGATACTTATTAGAAGAATCTCATCCTGAAACTTTTTGCATTTGCACTGCTGGAAATGTCTGTTTTCAAGTCAAACTTCACTTTCACAGCTGCAAAGGAAATGACAAGAAAAGAAAAACACAGCCAATATATATCAGCAATTAATTCCATCCACAACTGCCCAGCTGTTTATGCACGGAAGAATCAGTCTGTTTCCTTTTGGGGCTTTCACCACTGAAAACTGATACTGCACATTTGAGACACAAGCTGTTTGTAACATGTCAGGAATGTGCACAAGATCACACAGAGTTGAAGAGACAAAATGAAATCCAGATCCAGTTTGCTTAGGACTTGCCAGTACTATTTCATAGTTTGAACAACTCATAAAAATACCCTAATCACAGAGAGAGAAATATATGAAAAAAATATTCTCCCTTCGGAATATCAGCCTCCAATATAGAGGAAAACCTGCCAATGACGTCAGATTTAGTATCACGAAGAGATAAGATACTCTGATGTACTGGCACAAAGTGTGACATTCTTAGGGATCCACATACCCCCCCCCCTCATTGTGAAAAGCCAGCCAATACTTTTTTTTAACTACCCAGATGCTTGCCCAACATGTAGTTAGTCTCTTTAAAAATCATATAAATGTGAGAGTTGTTGGGCACCAATGCTTTCACCAGCCGTGCGGCAAAGCGAGTTTTTCTAGGTTAGTCCAGAGATGACCTGGCACACACACACACCTGCCTGTCTCAGGAATTTATGTTTATTTACTGATCCAATCTTGTAGGGGAACTTTTGAGATATCAAATTTCTCCTCTCCTCTGGTCAGTTTTGTGGATTTTAAATAAAAATATTCTCTACTAAGTGCCAGAAGCTTGACAATGAAAATATGGAAAGACTCATATAAATCAAGATATAGTCTATATGCCTCTCTTCCTGTTTTCCAATTCCAATTTTATTTCAAATATTTGTTTCATTTACATTTTGTAAAATGTTACTTGCTACACTGCTTTTTTCAGTACGTAAAATGTCTTGCATTTCAGGTACGTAAAACAGCTTGTGATTAATTACTCTCAGGAAAGTTAGGGAAAGGAGATGACATTTTTAGAGCAAAATAACACAGAACATATTTCAGCTTTCTTACTGCTTTGGAGTTTTTTTTTTTTTTTTTTTTTTAATCAAAGAGGATAGTAGATATCCCCATGACTGAATTCACTGTCCTAAGGACCTTCCCCTTCTCTCCTTTTCTCTTTTTGGTTTTATTTTTTGAGACAAGATCTTGTTATGTAGTTCAGGTTAGCCTTGATCTATGTAGCCCAGCCTGGCCTCAAACTTGCAACAATCCTCCTGCGTCAGCCTCCTAAGGACTCAGACTAAAGGGGTGCACCACCAGGCTTGGCCCTCTCTTCCTCTCTTTGCCAACTAATCAGTGTTAGCTGCACAAGAGTTCATATACTCTTAAGCCTGTACATTCTCAAACAACAAAGCCAGGGACATTGTTTCTGGGTATGCTAAGGATTAACCAATGAAGAGAAGACAAGCTGTCTATTCCAAATACTGTATGTGTATGAGTGAGACATCCCATAATCTTCTGAAGAAGATGCTCCCAGGTGCCAGAACTCAAACAAGAATAAATTAGTTGTTGCCAATGAAAGTTCTATGAAGTTCATGAAATTAAAATTTGTCAAAGAGATATATCTAACACATGTGGTAGACTGAAAATAAGACACAAAACCAAAAAGAAAGGGCTTTTTTTTTCCTCCACCAAACATTATCTGGTCAAGGATACATGGGGAGAGTTTAATGTTTGACTGATGGGGACATTAATCTCCAGCAATATGGTATAACTGTTAGTGACTAAAACAGTCACAGGATGCACTTTGCGTGGCAAGCTTTAGCTCTGTGAGATTTAGTCCATCTTGAAATATCTCAGGGAAAGAACTTCTCCACCTACAAAGGAAGAGGAGAAGTCTTTCTGACATGCGTAAATCAGATTACTTCAACTCAGTTTAGAGCCTGGAGCACATTAATAAAGACTATTCAAAATACATTACAAACATTGAACCCCCTAAAAAACATGTGAAACTAGGGGGGAAGGCAGAGTTCCCTTGTGCCTCATCTCAGATGATTTCTACTCCCACTTTCCTAAAACTGTCGCCTCTAAGTAGTTACTCCATTGCACCCTGTACAATAGGACATTCTTTGTTCTATCATATAACCTGTACTTGGTCAGAGTGACAACTGGCAGACATAGCCAGATAGACGGGAGGAGCTAGGAAGACACCATAACGCTAACAGGAAAGCGCAGACTCCCTTATCTCAATTATTCAACTCCTTGGGTGAGGGAAAAGACATCTAGGAAGTTTCAGCTGCTTGTTCCAGTGCTAGTTGCTCATCCATAGTCCTGTGCTTCCCTTTAGGATGAAAGGAGCAGAAGCTGCCAGAGGCTGGTTAAGGGAGGAGCTCTGCTCCTGGGTGTGCGTCTTAAGTGTTCTGATGTTTTTAAAATTCCTTTGAGACTCAGTTTTATCAGCTGTAAAACAAGAGAAATCTTCACTCATGAGGATATATGTATTAAAAGACAATGTAAAGTGTTGGCACGTAGCAGGTGATCAAAAGAAAGAAACAAAGTTAAGAAAAACAGTCTGAGGTACACTCAAAAATCGGTATATCTGCACACTATTTTCTAAGCTTTGTGCTTCCTCCATGTTTGGTTTTCATTTTGTTTATGAAAAGAAAATCACTACAAATAAAGAATAGCTTTCCACTATCAAGGCAACAATAGCTACATCTGTGAAGAAAAAGGACACTGTCTCCTCTTTGCCTTTTTACTAGCTCAGAGCTGGAACAGTGTGGAAAGGGAAACTGACTTGTGATTGTATAGTGACTACTTACAACTGTCTAACCTGATTTTATCGGGAAAGCTCCTTTGCTTGGTATGCTCCTCTTCATCAAGTAAATATCCATGACCTAGATGACTTCTAACCTATTTTCTTGATCTACTCAGGAACGAATTTAAAACTTCAGCTATGTTTTCATGTTTTCTCTAAGTAACTGCATTACAGAATTCCTTACATTGACTAGCTGCTTCCCTGTGTTCCTCAAATTAACTGAGACAAGTCTGGCCCAAGTGACTAGCACAGTCTAGCCCACTGGAATGCCCTGCTGAATGGATATGCCTGGGTAATAGGTATTTAGTTACGATCAAACTAACAAAAACAGCCAACTAATCTTTTGGCTAAATAGTCACGAAAAAGGAAAGCAAAGTGCCAAAAATACAAGGGGCAAGGAGCTCATCACAAGCGTAGAGATAGGCTTGAAAGTCTAAAGAGATTAACTCTTCAAGTCATAGTACTCCATTTTTGGAATGCCCATAACAACAGAACATCATAACATTTTCCTCTTCAAATTCTTTTTCCTTGAAGTTTTACATAACATATATGAATTTCATGTAAAAATTCAAAACTTGCAACCTTCAGCATAAATGGATTAAAACCCAGCTGTGAGCCAGGTGTGGTAGCACGTGCCTGTAATCCTAGCACTCTAAGAGGCTGAGGCAGGAGGATCATAAATTCAAGCCCAGGCAAAGCAACTCTGCAACTTACCAAGACTCTGTCTCAAAATAAAAAAAATAAAAACGAATTACTACATAGTTCAGTGTGAAGGCCCAGGGTTCAACACCCATTACAACAACAACAACTTAACTATGCAAAGATGTGTAGAGCAGTGACCACTGCTAAGCAACTGAAGTACCACTAGAATGATTATTCACTTTGTATACTTACATACTTTACATACTTTTCCTTATGTAGTCCTCTGATCCCTACAGACAACAAGACTAAAACTCAAAGAAAGAGGGTAAAGCAAATAAGGTCATATCACTAGTGGTGATAAAGACATACAGAAGTGACTTCATCACAGGTAACTTCCATCATGTCAACTTTATATGAAGTGAGGAGGCTGTAGATTAAAGAAAACCCAGACAGTTGTGGGGACAACCACACAATACAAGAGATTCAAACGAGGGAGGAAAACTCAAAAGGGAGGAAAGGGGCCCAGACAAAAAGTAAACAGAAGGCAGGCAGGAAGTTCCTGTAGGAGTTAGCTTCACAGGACAGAACAGTCTGCCATTCTAGAGTTTTGCAGCCTAAGTCAGAGATGCTCTTAGAGTCACAGGATGACTTATTGCCTCTGCTTCCCAAATTAATGTTCTCGGAAGGGTGACACAACATGGAAAACTCCTTGTTAAAAGTGGTGACCATGTTTTCATGCCTCAGAGGACTAAAAAGAACTTCTCCAGTTTAATGGAATACAATTCTTGCCTGCAGGCATCTTTGGTTATATTCTCTAACCTCTCACTTGAAGAACTCCCTTATTTTGCTTCTCTTGCAAAACTGGATTTGTGAAGCAAATCCTTCCATATTATGCCTCCACCTGAAGTTGAAAGTCTCAAGCCCCACAACCCTCTGGTTATCTCCAACATGGCACTCCTTACAATTAATGACCCTGCGCACTCCGTGACACCCTTGACACACAGGCAGTGAGCAACTTGAGGGCAGGGTCCTCAGGGACCCAGCACTAGGCCCATCACAGGAGGAGTTCAAAAAATGTTGTATATGATATATGAATACTGTCCTTTGCAAATCTAATGCTTGATCAAGAGTTTCTGTCTAAAGAGAGAATTCAGGATTTAAAGGGGAACAATTACAGAAAAGGCTGGAGATAAGTGAAATATAGTCAACATCTGATATAGTTTTTTTCTGGATTAAAAATGCGCACAATATAAATTATAGTAAATGACAAGCTTACTGAGGTACAAGCTGACATTTAGTAATCATTAACTGTAAAGATTAGGCATGATCACCATCTAGAACAAAAATTAACCAACTAGTGGGACTGTCTGAAAAGTAAAATATGGTTTTGACTATGCCACTGCATAATACTTCTGAAAATGCACTGTATCAACAACTTCTTAGGTGAAGATAAAAGACCCCATAAAAAAAGGCTAACACAAAATAAAAAGTGGAGGGTAAATATATATGTACTATTTAAAAACAAAACAAAACAGAACAAAACAAAACATACAGGGGCTGGAGTGGTAGCTCAGAGATAGAGTACCTACCTAGCATGCACAGGCCCTAACTTTAATCCCCAGCAACATAAACAAAACAAAACAAAATACAAGTTACAATCAAGACCAATTTTGGCTTTGAAAGTCAAAAACAGTTTAAAAAAAGTAAAAATAAAACTAATATAGTTGCAACATATGAAGCATCTATGAGACATTCAATCTCTTATTCTTAACCTTTTAAATCTTTACTGAGGTACAATTTTTGTTTTTAATTGTGGTAGTAACACTTTACATTGGATTTACCTTCTTGAATTTTAATCCCACAAACATACCTTTCTGTTGGTTACAGAATATCATTCAGCAATTCACTAGAGCTTATTTCATGCTTAACTGAAACCCCCCTCACTGCAATTCCATTTAAGGGTATGCAACTATGTAGGCATTTTTAAATTTTATCTTATTTTTTGAGACAAGGGCTCGCTGTATAGTTCAGGCTGGGTTTAAACTCAATATGTGGCCCAGGCTGGCCTCTGACTTGCTGCCATCTGCCTGCTTCAGCCTCCTAAGTGCTGGGATTACAGGCATGCACTACCACACCTGGCTTGCAGGCATTTTTTTTTTTAATTGTTGCTTTTTGTTTTTTTTGTACTGGGGATCGAACTCTGGACCTTATACTCACCAGGCGGGCATTGTGCATTTGAGCTATATCCCTGGCCTGCCTTTTCTAACTATGAAACAAAAATCTCTTTAGTTAGAAAAAATGTCTTTTGCACTTCAAACATTTTGTCCAGTAAAAACCATACCAATTTTTTTACAGTCTTGGAAAATTTAAGTATTATTTATAAATGATGATGTCCTTCAGAAACAAATTTAAGTACTTAGCTTCAAATAGTTTTACAAACAAGACTTGTAGCCTATCGTAGCTTCTCTGCGGTCAGGTGCTGACACTCATGCTGCCTATCCATGACAAGAACAGCACTCTATCCCCTAAAACTACTGCTACAAAGTCCACCAATACTACATAAGCCTTTTCCAAGACTGGGCGTGAGGGCAGCTAGACACGCTCTTTCTATCTCTGTTCTCATTCCTCAACCCCTGAGCAGTTCTGCCTGCCTTCAAAGTATCCTGAGGTGCTTTGCCATTCCACAGTTGGTAGATTTACCACATACTCCAGCAAACTGGTAACATGATAGGAGGTTTAAGTAAAAGAAAAATAAAATTGATTTTGTAAGTATCTCTTTTTGCATTGTGTAAGCACTTTGGTTTATGGCATCATATAGTCTGCTCTGAAGGATTATAAAAGATGTACAATATCAACTTGTTTTATGCCAAATCTAAGCTGAACTGATCAGGTAATCTTTGCTCTCAGATTTTTAAAATTTATATTTAAATTCTAAGTTGGTAAATCAATTCATTAACATTTTCTTAACTTTGTGCTTCAATTCATTTATTCTACTAATAAGAAACTATAGCACTTGTTATGTGTTACAACTAAGCAGATAGTACATTGAGGACTGACTACAAGAAAGGAATGAAATGCTGTCCCTGACTCCAAAATACTAACAATGTAGTGGGCTGGGACAGGAGAGAAGAAGCGATCTCTTCAAAAACAATTGTATTGCAGTGTGTTATTGGGTTATAATAGATGAGTTACAGACTCAGAGAAAAGAGTTAATGTGAAAGTCTAGGGAAGATAGTTTGAAGTTTGGTATAAAAAAGATATGATGGTATGGGAAAAACATGTAAACAACATATTTTTTAATAAATCTGTATTTTAACATATGGCTTTACTTTAAATAAAAGTACCAGAGATTACAACTAACATAAAAGAAAAATCAAAACTGTCCCTGGTTAATAGTGCTTTGCATAATTTAAGCTTTGGGAAGCCTACAGTCTATTAGCAAACCACACAATTTTGTGTCATGTGCTTCTACTTTCACTCTAATCTTTTGACTTGCATGCTAAGAAAAGAAACTCAAAATCCATTTATATTCTTTCTGGGAACAATGCTTATTCTTACACTGCACTAACCAATGCCTTAGAAATAATGAAGACTATCTTGAAAGTCAGTCAAACTGTAGTCTGCTGCAACGTGATAGAAAAGAGGCATAAGAATCTTCTAGGTTAATTCCAAGGTCAGTACATAAAGATACAGTTAATGTAGCACAAATAGATCCTATTCTGGGCTCAGGTCCTTAAAAGTATCAAGGATAAGCATGTTTAAATTTAATGGGGGCAAGGAGAAGCATGGAAGAAACAAAACAGAACTGATCACAAGCACTGTTTAATAAGGGCACCTAAAGTGCTAGACTTGATTGGCTAAAAGGATGTTGAAACGTATGAGAAAAGCTACTTTGTGAAAACTAAACTAACATGGAGCTGGAAATGTAGCTCAATGGTAGAGCACTTGCATACCATGTATGATGCTCTGAGTTGGATGCCTAGCGCTGGAAAAAAAGGAAAAAGGCAAAAATGATAAAATACATATTTACAGATAAAAAGAATGACATATTAGCTTGCTGACAATCAACTGTCATTTTAATCGGTTACCACTGATACGAAAATTTCTTAAGGTTAATGCTTAATAGATGCTTCCATACAGAAATACACAGAAATGTCCTATTTTTATGAATTTGAAAAATATGGAGAAAATCATTTAAGTAAATTCCTCAGAATGTTTCGGGAGAAGTGTGTGTGCTGAGAGGAGGGTTCAAAGAATGGTTCCTGAGACTTTGAGAAGGGAGGTAATGAGAGCAGTACAAAAAAATGGGATGAAAGATGGAAGGGGGAAAGGAGGGGCTGACAAAGCAGATGCAAAGGGGACAGGAGCCAAGGGTGACAGGAGATAAGGAGATAAGCATCCATGGCCAGGTCACACCCACAGAGAGCTGTGGGTTTACTTTAAGGGAGTGGAGCCCTGAGCAAGTGAATAATTTTGGTTTTAATTGAAAGGTGCATAATCCTACAAGTGGAGGAAAGGAAAAGAAGGGATGTTTTCCCAATACAGAAAAAGGATGTAATGTCTAGTGTCACTCTAAAAAAAAAAAAAAACTAATCGAAAAAAGAAATAATGACTAAATCATAGAAATATGATAAATGGAGTTAAAGCAAAAATAATTTGGCATTTTTAGTATTTTACAAAGGCAATATGAGGAAATGAACTTTGAGAAAGAGCAATATAAATTTCATGCAAGCTGAGAGGGTTATTTATTACTGTCACAATAAAGCTTTGCATCCGCTGTACTATGTCATCCTTTGGACAAGACCCCTATAAAGTATACTGACAAGAATTCTGGGATATGTGGATCAGTGTAAAGCTTCTTCCCTTCTCCAACCTTAAGTTTGGGACCTTACAGAAACAATTCAATGGCTAGGTTTTTAAAACTTATGCAAGAATAAGGAGAACTTGACTCCTGCAGGCTGTTTCCTAGTTGCCAAGTCATCAATCTAAAATAGCTCTCAATCCCTTTAAATTGATTCCTGCTGGCCCAATATAATAAATAATAAGATGCTTTAAACAAAAAGGAAGGGAGAGGAAACAAAGAAGGCCCAACAGTACTGTACTTTCACAGCTTCCTTTTAAGCAATGAGTGCCTATTTAGCATGTTGAGGGCCTCTCACTTTGATTTCCAGCACCAAAAAAAACAAATTTGTGTTTTTAACAGAGTAGAAAAAAAAAAGTTTTACAGTGCCCCACATACCCCAGAATTCTCCCCCCAAACTGGAAATAGTCAGATCAAACTGTACTTCCTACTACATTTTTCAATCATATGCCCAGGGGCTACAAAGTTTTGGAAAGGCCTTTTGCCAGAAGCAAATTACTTCCAATTTTAGTAGTTTAATAGTTATTATCTTTGCTATACTTGCAGCAATGAAGTTGAAAAGCAGTGAGTTATTTCAAGCTTTTGGTAGATGATTTACTACATTATTAAATCTATTCATTCTAAGTTATTAATGTCCTCTTACAAGGAATTAGAAAAAAGGACACCTTGCATTCAAGTGTCTGGTTTTGCCATGACACAGAAGTCAGGATGTCAGCACCCATGGTTTTTTTTTTTTTTTTTTTTTTTTAAACCAGAACAGAGCACTCAGCTGTTGCTACAACATTTTGGTTCACTGATACAGAAACCAAAAACTTCAGCAAGGGCTCAAAAGCGTAACCTAAACAAGTAAATCTCTCTCAATAATCATTATATATATCCTGCTGTTAGTAAGAATATTCATGGACATATTCTTATTTCAGGAATTTCCAAAAATTGTACACTTAATTACATCTCAAAGCAATGTAAGTGCAAAAAAAATTTTTTTAAAGGCAATATAAGTGCTTAAAACTTTTTCTGAATCACAGTCTCAGTCAACACTTGATTCTTCAAGTAATAAGTTGGGAGGATAGAAACAGGCTTCTCTTAAGGCAAGGAGTTGTTACAGTGACAACCAGACAGAGCCAAGAGCTTGAAGGGTTATATCCTAAGTAAAAAGTAGACAGAAACAGAACCTTCTGCACGAACGGGGCGGGGGGAAAACAGCCTTATCTATTTTTCTTTTCAGAATGTTGACAAGGAAAGTCTCCCCTGAGAATCTGCAACAACAGACAATTTCATAAGCATTTGGACTCTGAATTTACACATCAGATGGCCCAAGAGAGGAACGCAAAGCAGTCTTACATTGGCAGCAACCTAACACATCTAGCAAAAAGGACCATGAACCCTATCTGGAGAGAAGTGCCCTTGAAGCGAACTGCTTGGGCTGGTGTGTGGGTGGGAAGAGCAGTGGCAGAGGGCTTGCTTAGCAAGTGCTAGGCCTGGGGATGATCTCCAGCACAACAAAAACAAAAACAGCTGGACTGCCTAAGGACTCCCACAGATAAAATCCTGCCAGTAAACACACTACCGTAAACAAAAGTCAGCAGAAACAACAGCAGAATTTGACACCTATCCTCTCCACAACTGCAGATAATGAAATGTTTTAACAGATTATAAAATAAGTATTCTAGTTCCTGAAGAAGAGACAGAATAGGGGAGCGATCATGGCTAGAAACATCTTGGGAATTTTCCAAACACAGTGCCTACAAGAGACAATCTGATTTCAAAAAGAAAAATAAAAGCAATATGACACAAATATTTTTGAAGTGCTGGCGGTTTATAACTATCATCCTTGAATTACATATCTGATAAAATTATTTGTCAAGAGTACTTTATAAACTCACTACAGAAACTTACAGGTTAAATTCCAGAAAAAAGAAATTTAAACTGGGAGGAAGAGCTGAGATAGAAATGCAAACAACCTGGTAAACAGATAATTAAAAAAAAATACTATACAGCTGGGCATGGTGGCACATGGCTGTAATCCCAGCATTTGGGAGGCTGAGGCAAGAGGACTGTGGTGAGTTTGAGACCAGCCTGGGTTACAAAGTGAACTTAAGGCCAGCCTGAACTGCACAGTGAGACCCTGTCTCAAAAAGACCAAAAAGTGGGCTGGGGATTTAGCTCAGCGGCATAAGCGCCTGTCTGGCAAGCACAAGATCGTGAGTTCAATCCCTGGTGCTTAAAAAAAAAATTTTTTTTTTAATTAAAAAATACTATACAAAACATTCTTCAAGTATTAGTAGATCACATTGCCTAAATTCAGAAGCTTTTCCTTTTTGGATCCTGACACTTTTTTTCAGTGATTAGAAATATTTTTGACACATTCTTAAAATTTAAGTCTAACTTAGGCCTTAAGTATTTAAAAAACAGATATTCCACAGAACTATATTATGTAAAAAGAAATGTATGTAACCACTAAGCCACAACAAATAATCAAATTCCTTTTTTTCCTTTATCACTGCTGTGTTGATGCTGAAATTTCTGTTCAAAACTGACATATTTCAGTGTTATATAACTTTGCCCTGTCATGAGAGAATTTTCTGGATCCTCAATACAACAGTAACTTTGAATTTATGTTATCCTACTTTCCTACATCGACCTAACACTGTTTTATCCTACAGTACAAGAATCTAAAAGACAATGTAATTTGGAAACACATCTACTGGCAAAGTGCTACTTTCTGATGTGTTATTGAAGGGCAAAGGTTAGTATGTTCTCAGGAGGAAAAATGGTAGATTTAGTATAATTGACTAACTTGCTAAAATTGATTGTTGTTTAAAAAATGTTTGTGGGTACACTCTATGCTTTCAAATATATAGGCTAGGTTTGCATTTTTAATAGTAAAATTTAGAAGTCCATTGAACTAGGTTTCAGTTATAGTGCCAATTTTAACTCACAGCATGGCTTTGGCTATGTCCCTAAGCTTTTCTGGGCCTCACTTTTCTCAGCTCAAATGAGAAGACTTAGTTAAATCTCCTGTAAAGTTTCATACAATGCTAACATTCTATGAGTGTAGTGGTGAATGTATTTCAATTAAAAATCCACACAGATGATTATTGAGCCCAGGTAAAGAAAACATGGCAACAAAAACAAACCAAAAAAAGCAAACAGTTAACCCTCCATTGGCCTATCCATTTCTGTTTAGGCAGGTGTTTGTGTAAATGGCTATTTCTTATTCCTCTACAAATACGTGGATTTCCTCTATACATTTCTGCATTTACACGTGCTACACACAGGGTTTTACCCTGTGTGAAGTGCAGAGCCTATTTGCTTTATTGTGCATAACAGTTCTATTCTCAAAGAAAGCGGATTCCATCAATCCTGTGTCACTTGGATGTTTCTAAGATCAACTAGCAGGAAGGCAAAAGACTTCCAGACAATCCTTTTCTACACTGCACTCTATCTCCTATTAGGAGACAGTGTCACTGAATGAATCAGTTAGAGGTACAGGCCATCAATGTTAACTTCACCTGCTATCGCTATAGTCTGTGGCTCTGCTGGATGACTCTGGTTTCATTCCTGCAAATCACACAACTGACTTATTACCGTTTTTATTTTTTCTACCATTTTCACCTATCATATTATATAGTGGGTTGCTGAGAGCAAGAAGTATACTAGCATAGTGACAGAAACAACTCTGTCCTAGCAGAGGATTCAGGCTTAGTGAACTTCAAACACAGAAGGACTTCAAAGGTCATCTTCTTCAGTTAAAAAATTTTATTTAAAGAGAAAAACAATCAAAACAGAAAAAAAGAACACAGAATTTAAAAAAATAAACACTAAGAAATAACTAGTTGATAAATTACATACTGTCATCTTAGATATTTGCTATTTGCATATCTTCATCTCAGAAATGTGTGTTCACCTCAGATGCCCATTTTTGGAGAGGGTCTTTGAATTTGGGGGGCTTGATGTTGTTCAGCTCTTTATATGTCTGGATATAAGCCCTTTGTCTGAGGGGTTGCTGGCTAAAATTCTTTCCCATTCTGTGGGTTTTCTTTTCACTGTTGGTGATTTCTTTTGACATGCAGAAACTTTTCAATAATATGAGATCCCAGTTGTTGATTCTCTTACTTAAGTGTTTCCCATGCAGTTTGCGTTTTGTTCATGAATTCTCTGCCTACCCCTATGTCTCCAAGACTTTTACCTATCTTGTCTTCCAGTAGATGTAGTGTTTCTGTTTTAATATTTAGATCTTTGATCCATTTAGATTTTAGTTTTGTGCATGGTGATAGGCATGGGTCTAGTTTCAGTCTTCTGCATGTGGAGAGCCAATTTTTCCAACACCATTTATTAAAGAGGCTATCCTTCTTCCAATGAACATGTTTAGCACCTTTGACAACTATCAGATGGCTTAGTGTCTTTGTAGTTATGTTTGCATCTTCTAATCTGTTCCATTGATCCTCAGGTCTATTTCTTTGCTGGTACCATGCTGATTTTATCACTATGGCTTTGTAGTATAGTTTCAAGTCAGGAATTGAGATGCCGCCTGCCTTGCTTTCATTGTCCAGAATTGCCTTGCTAGTCTAGGTTTCTTCTATTTACTAATGAATTTTAGGAGTGTTTTCTCTAGATCTGTGAGGTATGTTAATGGTATTTTGATTGGGATTGCATTAAATCTGTGTAACAGTTTTGGGAATATGGCCATTTTCACAATGTTGGTTCTTCCTAGCCAAGAGCAAGGAATATCCTTCTATTTTTTAATATCCTCTTTAATCTCCTTTTTTTAGTGTAGCATAATTTTCAACATATAGGTCTTTTACATTGTTAGGTTGATTCCTAAGTATTTCATTTTATTAGATGCTATTGAGAAAGGCAATATTTCCATAATTTCTCTCTGAGTTGTTTGTGTACAGGAATGCTATTAATTTTTGAGCATTGACTTTGTATCCAGCTATACTGCTGAACT
Organism: Dolichotis patagonum; assembly: GCA_004027295.1. Classification (NCBI taxonomy): domain Eukaryota; kingdom Metazoa; phylum Chordata; class Mammalia; order Rodentia; family Caviidae; genus Dolichotis; species Dolichotis patagonum. Next base: position 449 of record PVJX010028933.1, on the reverse strand, counting down.
TATTACCTCTAGTAGTCTTTTAATGGAGTTTTTTTGGGTCTTCTATATAGAGTATCATGTCATCTGCAAATAGTGGTAATTCAACTTCTTCCTTTCCTATCTTTATTCCTTTTATTTCTCTCTTGTCTGACTGCCCTGGCTAGTATTTCCAGAACTATATTGAACAGGAATGGTGATAGTGGACATCCTTGCCTTGTTCCTGATTTTAGAGTGAAAGCTTTCAGTTTTTGCCCATTTAGTATGTTAGCTGTTGGTTTGTCATAGACGGCCTTTATGAGACACAGGTAGACACTGTGTATTCCAAGTTTCTGAAGGGTTTTTATCATGAACATGTGTTGGACTTTATCGAAAGCTTTTTCTACATCTATTGAGATGACCATGTGGTTTTTGTTTTTGGCTGTTGATGTGGTGTATTACATTTATTGATTTGCATATGTTAAACCATCCCT
>PVJX010028932.1:0-23404 GCA_004027295.1 Dolichotis patagonum | reverse complement strand
TAACTGTTATATACTGGTTTATTGTTGACATGTTATCTTTCTGCTGTTGTGTCTTTAGCTTTCCATTCTGTTTAACTGTCTGCCTTGCTTGGTGGTTTTCTCCCGTGTGTATCTAGAATGTCTTTCAGTATTCTTTGTAGGGTTGGTTTGGTGTTCATGAAGTTCTTCAGCTGTTCTTTGTCATGGAAGTATCTTATTTCTCCATCCATTTTGAAGGACAGTTTTCCAGGGTATGTCAGTCTTGGTTGGAAGTGGTTTTCTTTTAGGATCTGAAATACTTCACTCCACTCTCTTCTTGATTTCATTGTTTGTGTTGAGAAGTCTGCCGTGATTCTGATAGGTTTTCCTTTATAGATGATCTCTCTTTTCTCTCTAACAGTTTTTAGTATTCTATTCTTATGTTGGATTTCTGGGTTGGTGATTATTATGTGTCTGTGTGTAGTTTTATTTTGGTTATGGCTGTTTGGAGTTCTATATGCTTCACTTATCCAGATATCTGTTTGTCTTCTCATGTTTGGGAAGTTTTCAGCTATTACTTCTGTAAATATCCTCTTGATATCATTTGGGCTGTCCCCTTCTTTTTCATTTATCCCTATTAATATTATGCTATTTTTCTTTGCATCATCTTGCAGGTGTTGAATTGTTATTTCCTGATGCTTTGTTATTTTTAAAACATCTTGTCTTTCCTGCTCACTGGCTGCAATCTTATCTTCGAGGTCTGAAATTCTATCTTCACTTTCATTGAGGCGGTTTTTACAGCTTTCAATAGAATTTTTGATTTCCTGTTTATCTCTTTGAATCTGCTTTATGCATTCTGTTTGCTTCTTATATTGTTCATTCAGGGATTCTGTTTGCTTTGTTCCTCTAATTTTTTAGCTGTGTTTTCACTAGATGCGTTCACTATTTCTTTCATTATTTTTATCAATTCTTCTTTTACCTGGGCAAGTATTTCTGATTTGAATTTCTCCATAGCTTTCTCTAGTTGCATATTTATTTCATTTGATATCATTTCAGACATTTCAGGTGTATGGCTTCTTTTTTCTTCTATGTACATGGCTTCTAAGATTTCTTGGGGAAGGGCTAGAGCTTTGAGCCTGCCTTTTTGTCTTTCCTTTTGTCATTTTTCTGTATTTCCTTGCTTTGAGCGGTGTTCCAATGCTTTCTCTGCATGTGTGGTGAATTACCTCTTGCACCCTCAGTTCCTGGAGGGGCAATGGCTCCCCCACAGGCTCTTGGCTTCCTCACAGGGTCCTAACTCCCCTCTGTGGGCTTCTGGCTCCCTAATTTGTAAGGCAGATGCTGGGCTTGGTCAACCCAGAGCCTGTGGAATCTCAGGAAGGCCAGGCCACCATACTTTGTCCCAGGCAGGTCTCCAGGAGGTTCCCTGTGAGTGAGGGGTGGGCCTACAGGTCCCAAAGAGTCATGCCAAAATTGTGGTTTCTGAAAATTTCCCGGTACAAACAGACTTGGCCCAGATGCCAGTCTCTGCAAAGTTCCCAATCCAAACAGCCCAGGCCTCTCTGCGGGTCCGGGAGTTTCCGGCTCCCAAAGAGTCAGGCCACGATGCTGGTTTCTGGGAGATTTCCTGCCAGGTGAAGGTTTATTCTTTACTTGATTCTTTTTGAACGGTGTCTTCATTTGGCTTCCTTGACACCAAACCTACTCTTTCAGGGAGCCACAACTCATGTGGCTCTTGAAATTCTTGGGGTGAAGGACCACAAGAGGATGAGAAAACAAGAAAGAGACAAAGCTGGGCCAGCTGGAGCCCTTATTCTCCTGATGGGAGAAAAGGAACTGTTCAGCCTCTATGGTGTGTTCATTTCTCCCCTCCGGAGAAGAATGCCAACTTCAACCCTGCTGCCAAGCCACTTGTTTTCCTGGCTGGCCTGGGCCCCTTGCCTTCTCGGTGCTGGAACAGCTTGTTTCTGTGACTTGTTTTCAGCTCTCTGTGTTTTTGGGATTGTCCTTGCCTTAACCCCACCACATAATCAGTCTCCAGCTTCAAAGGCTCCCTACATCAGGGCTCCTTCTTTCTTGGTTTCTTTCACAGGTTTCTTCTTTTCTTCTTGACCTCTTTGGAGAGTAATGCTCTTAGCTCAGGCTTTACACATTTTTCTTCTCTCCACATTATTCTCTTAATGAGCTCATGTACTCCTATGCCATAAAAATGATGTATTTCCTGATGACTTTCAAATCTATATCCCAGCTTTGTCTTGTCTCTCAAGATTCAGATATATCCATCTTGACATCTGCACTCACATATCTAATAGCTCACATATCTAATAGATAATTATTTCAAAACTTAGTTTCTGCCATTCTTCCCTACCATCAATCAAGATAAGCTATGTGATGCTGTGGTAGTGAATACCCCAATTGCTTACTGGTCTAGCATAAGGAAAGGCCATTTCTGGCTTTTGTGTATCTCTAAAGTGGATGGGTAAGGGAACTGGAGCAGTTAATTAACAAAGAATTGAGATATTCCATTAAAATCTGATCTTCAATTTGTATTAATTCTCTGTTCAAAATGCCTTCAGAGTAACCAAATTCACTCTTACTATGATTTCTAAAACCCTACATAATTCCAACACACACATTCTTACTTCATCTCTTCCTTCAATCATTGCTGTAGGTACAGTGGCCCCCTCTGTGATTCTGGCTCAAGCATGTTGGATTTTCACCTCAGTGCTCTGTGACTGTGTTCTCTTCTCCTGGGGAGCCCATTTCTCTACATGGCTACCACCTCAACTTCTCCAAGTCTTAACTCCAATATCATTTTTCAATGCAGGTTTCTGGCTGCCACATATTTCCTGTACTTCCTCCACAATTATTCTTCTATGCTCACTAACACAATATTATACATTTCCTTTTCAGTCCTTTATAGTGTCTATCTCTGCTTAGGAATTCTATGAAGGAAGGTAATTTTGAATGTTCTGTATGCTGTATCTGAGTGTCCAGGTAAGTCTGTGCTGTCTAGTTTGTGTTAAAATAACATGTATTCAATAAAATAATTCAAAATTTTGTGAAAGAATAGGAAACAGCTCAACAGTAACAGGTGGTATTACTTAGTAAGATGGTGCAGGAAAGCCTTTCTTAAATACAGTGCATTATATAAATGCAGAAACCTGACTGAGTAAAATATGAATGTCTCTAGGATGAGGCTTCCAGGTTGAGGAAACAGAAATGCATGAATGATGAGACAAGGATGTGCCTTTTGGGAACAGATGCAGGCAAGTGTGATTACCATTTGAGAGAAGTAAGGGCAGTAGTAGGAGATATGGCCACAGTTGTAGCTGGCGTATGATAACACCCTTGAAGGCCAAAATAAGGAAATTGCATTTACTTCTATGGATTTGCCAACTAAGTGTCAAGTCTGTCATAGAAGATAGCATACAGTAGTGACCAACATGTTTTAGGGAACTATCCGACTGGCGATCTAATTGGCAAAATATATTTTAAGGAAACATCACATGAATTGCAACCATATTATAACATCATCATAGTAAATTTTCATAGTAATCACCAAGACTGTTCAGAAGTGTAATACATATAAAATCCTAAATTTGTAATTACCTGAGCTCTTGGCTTTGAAAGAATTAATTAACCCCTCAGTATCCCTGTCTCTGTCTACACTTTTCAGTACAGTATTTTCAGTGACATAATGTGAAGTATTAGCATGATATTTAGGAATTTAAAAAAGAAAGCTACTACATAGGTGACTAGTTTTGCATTTTTCCCATTAAGTTAAAAATTGATTTTATTTTTCTCTACTCTTTCCTTTCACTCTTTCTTTCCTAATGATGCCGTTGTTTGCTGTAATTCTTTCTTTAAGCTTACCTCTCTATGTAACCCAAACATCTTCTGCAACTAATCTTTTCCATCTTGTTTTAATACTTTCTGGCTTCTCTTTTTCTTTTCTTGGACAGAATCCCCATTGTAGGTCCACGCTGGCCTCGAACTTCAGACCCTCCTGCCTCCAACTTTCGGTCCTGAACATGCCAGGCTCTTTCCCTCAGAGGACAGTGTGTTTAAGCCAGTATCTCCCAAGAATCAGGAAAAACAGCTCATTGGTTTTATAAAACATAGAATTGTATTTACTTTTGATATAAAATAAGAGCAATATATAAATTTATTAATACACAAATATTAATTTTATTTGATAACATTAAATAACAATAATACATTAAGTAAAAATATTCAAGTTTATTAGGAGCCTTTGTTTTTAAAATGCCAGCAACCAACTAAAAACATATTTTATAGTTGCCTGTGTATCTAACAATAAGACTTTTTACACCTGTGTCCATAAACACAACATAAAGTCCTATTTTTTTTCTTGCATTAAGGACACTCCTCCAATATGCAGCTTGTTCTTGCCTCTACCTTTAGTTACTTTTTGTTTGTTTTTACTTTACATTCAACCGCTGAGCTATATCCCCTGCCACATAATTTGATTATTCTTATCGAAATTCCTTCGAAAAATTAGTAATAACTGCATCTATTCTTATTAAATGAAACTTTTCAAGCAAGTACAAAATTTGCTTACTATTGTCCTTACTTTCATAAATGAAAATACTAAATATCCAAGCAGTTAAGTAAATAAGCCATCTTCAACAGGATTATTTCTGTTCAGTTGACTTTTCTATCTTCAGCTTTCAGAGAAGTTACAGGTATGCAATAGGTCACCCATAAAGTTATTTTTCGAATGAATCACCATGCTACTATCTAAATGCAATCTTCTACACAACAGAATTTCATTCTCTGTTGAGGTACATACTAAGGTATTTGTTTATTTTGTAAACAAAACAAAACAAAAAACACAGGAGATATCTCCGATAAATTTGGCATAGGAGACAAGAGTCATATTTAATCATTATGTTTAGCTGTGACATCTGAATAATAAATTTTAGCACAAAGAGGGGCAGCCTGAAAACACTTCAATAATGATGTTGTTAATCATTAATATAATAGCCAATTATAATAGCACACATTTGTTCACATATGTATAATGTCACTTTACCACATTTTTGGCAATAAGTATTGTTTACTAAGTTGTTCAAGATGAAATACACTCTGACTGACTTGGCCAGAATTTTTGAGCTAGTCCATCTGATTTGAAAGCCATTAGGATTAACTCTTCAGACAGTGTTTCCTTGGTCCAGGTGAGAGGCTGAGGGGGCAAAGGATTAAAAGTTTATGAAAAGAAGAGAATTGACAAAAAAAGGTAAGTTGGTAATATAACTTGGTACCAGCTGAAAGATATTTATATATAGAAATAGGCAACAAATAATGGTAAAACGTGACCTTAATAGCTTTAGTCAAATAATTATAACATCATTGGCAGAGATCATAAAAACAGACAGAGTAGGAGGATAAATGCAAGATGGATAATGATTTAAAAGATACTCCTCAAAACATTCATTCCTGGTGAAGTGGAATATAAATTAGAGTAAGGCAGTTGGAAAGAAAATGTGGCATTGAAGAAATGGAAGTGGAGAGCTCTGGTTATATTAATAGATTGTATAAAGATGAGAGATATATAAAATTGCTATTGCTTGGATAATGTACTTTTGCTTATGTGAAAAAGAAAGTCATAAATCTTTACTCTGAAAGGTTGTTTATGAGATATAGTACCTTACAAGTAGTGTGACTAGAGTAAATGATCAATATATTTATTGATGATCATGGTATTTTTTGGAAGAAAGCTACGCATTTTTTCAAAGAAACAACTTGAGACAAATCCCTCTAGCATACCCAGAATTCTAGTCTTAATGTACTGGGCCGTAGATCTACAGGTAAATCTTGTCTCTTCAGTCATAAAAAGGGAGACTGGACACCCAGTACCATTCCCATACACACTGGTGACACCATCAGTGTGCCCCTCTTAGTCAAATACAACATACCTTCTGGCTCGTGAGCCATTTTGCCTCTGTCCATCTGCCACAATGCCAGTGTGTCCATTCAAAGAACATTCCTCCAGGCTTAGCGTGACAAAGGTACCAGCTAAATATGAGTTAAAGGAGGGAGGTTTTTTTTTCATGTACAAGTAAAGAAACAAAGTAAGAAAGTGGGCCTGGTCTCTTAAAAGCTATGGACATTGAAAATATTGAGCATCTCACTGCTAGATCAGTGTGAGCCATAGTTTTCAAAAGGCTTAAGAAACTAATTTATTCCCCAATGTGTAAATTTTAGATCTCTTTCAATGAAACTACAAAAGCTGACCACTAACTCTAAAACACACCTCCTTAGACTTTAAAAGCAGCCCTTGTAAAAACTAAATTAACATAGTAAAGACAAAATTGACCTTTAAAATTAGTAACATTGCAGAAGAGCAACAGAACTCAATAATTATAGTCTTCTTAACAGTGTCTGAATGATAGTGTCCAAACACGCAGCCGTTCTACTTTCTTCAGCTTGGTCACTTTGCTCTGTGTAACAGTACAAGCTCCTCCCTTATTTTATGTGATCATATGAATTCCACCAGCTGGATGTGACACAAATTTCTTACTAAAAGGAAAACATTAATTTTAAAAAGTGCTAAATGACTGAGGGGTGATCATCATGCCTTTTCTTTGAAGAGGACAATTTTTTTAAAAAAGATCTTTTACAGTATTTGGAAACAGCCCTTAACTAAATGGCCAGTTATTAGACATAAGTCCCTGCTACTTTTATCATGTTGTCCAAATTAAATTTCACTAATGAAGTGAATATCCATTACGAACAAATTGTAGTTTTTAACCTAGTGAAACACTCTTTGATCTAACTACAGTACTTGTTATTTAACTGACCTCGCTCAAGTTCAGTGTAAATTCTTAGTACACCAAACATACTGCTCCAAAACTACAGATCTTCTCAAGTTTTTACTAGCTGACTTCTTTTCCTCCTTTAGACATCTTTTGGCTTAACTGGTCTTCTTTTATTGTGTAATGTTATTTCATCTTTCTTCTTCATAGCACAATATGGTTTCTGAAGAGATTAGCACTATAAAAAAAAAAAAACTACTTTGAGTCAGATCAAGAAGAAAAGTTGCCTGCAGGGAATTTCAGGAATCATGAAGACTCCTCTCATAGCAGGCGTGAGTTTAAACCTTCGCCAAGCACAGTCACGCATGCCTGTAATCACTGCACTCTGAGAGGGTGAGGTAGGATTATCAAAATTGCATGACCATCCGAGGCTAATTAATGATTTAGTGAGACCCTGTCCCAATTTTCAAAAAGGAAAAAGAACTTTTAAGAAAGACTGCACATACCATCCAATGTACATTTGCAGCCCCAGAAAACAGAGTATAATTCTTTCATTTGAGAGGCACCTCATTCACCTTCTCATAACTGGGGCTAAATACTCAACACCCACAATTTGAAGGGACTAAGGTTTGCATCAACTGTAATTTAAAAGTTTCAGTCCCCATTCTGCAGGCTCAAACATAGACCCTGTACAGCAGACGGGCCTAGGTAGAGGAAAGCTACTTTAGTTATAGCAGCCAGCACGCAGGGAGAGATATCAGGAGAGGGAAGTAGATGCACCCATCTAGGTCATGCTCCTAGAGACAATCTCTTTCTACTATACCCCAGCTCCTAACAAGTCAGATTTACTACCCCATAATTCAATTTGCTTTTAAAAGCGCCCCACCATGAGTACATAGTGGGTACTCATGTGAACCTAACAAGAAGAGACCCCCAAAACTTTGCTCCAGATGTGCTGCTTAGGGAATTGATCTCCAGGATTTATTTCACAGTACTCAGCCTTCTAGGCACTCGAAAATCATTGCAGCCACCGCTCAGGAGACCTAGGCTGCTGCTCCAGATGGCAGTGTGCCTTGGTATTGTCTACGTGATTCTGGTCACGCAGGCATGCAGAATGGGAGAGGTAAGGGTTACAAAGGCTTCCAGTAAGATTTTAGAAAAGGTCTGGGAAGCTGGGCAATGGGTTTTCAAATCAGAGTCCTTGCTGGAAGCACCTCAGAGGATGCTGGTTGAAGCTATGAGAGTGAAGTCACAGCTTCAGTGGGGAGGTTAGGAGGCTGCAGATACCAGAAATGTGGAATGTTGGCAGAGCCAACCCTGATGACAAGGCATGTGTGCTGCCACCAGCAAACCCACAGGAATGAGGCTGCCCCAGCTCTCGGAACTCACGTCTCACGACCACGTGCCTTGGATGTTGGACGTGGAGCTAAAACATTTGCTTCTTGTTCTGCTGAGTTTGATCTGATTTGTTCTGTCACCCCATTCTTTATTGGAATGGGAATGCTGACCCTGGGCCATGGTACTTTGGGAGCACGCAACTTGCTTTTTGAATTTCTTAGGGATTGACAGCTAAGTTTGTCTTGAGTCTCACAAAAGACTTGAGTCTTAGACTTTTGAGTAAGGTTGGAACTGTTGGGACTTCAGGGAAGAAATTAGCATATTTTTGGTCATAAATGGGATAATTACAACAGGTTAGGCAGAATGATTTCATTGTTATTGTGTTTATTTGAAAATTAAGTAAGGTTTAAGGAGATGTGATTAAATTTCTAGTTGACAAGGAGTGGTCTCGTGCTAGTTAACCTTGGTTGTCAAGTCGACATGACTAAGGGACCCCTGAAACTGTGATTGAATGAGGTCACTAACTTAATCAATGGGCTAAATCACTGATGCATTCACAGCTGAATGGACTATCAAGAGGTAGAACCTAGTTGGGGAAGATGGTTCATGAGGATGTGACCTGAGGGACTAGACTGCTCCTGGGTCCCTTCCTCTCTGGTTTTCCACCTGCTTTCATCTTCCCAGATGCTATGAATTGAACAACCATTCTCTATCATGTCCTTCCATCATGATATTTCTGCCTTCAAGCCAGCTAACCATAAACTAAAGATTCTGAAACTATGAGCTACAATAATCCTTTCCTTCATTAAAATATGAGTGTCTGGTGTTCTATCCCTTAACAGATTTTAACTTCCACATCTGAAGACTGTATCCATTTTAACTTTCAGGTATAGTTGTGGTATCTGACAGAATGTCTCATGTTTAATCATTTTGAATGACTAACATCTGAAGATTATTTTATAACACAAGTCAGTATTGGAGTTCTGTTAGTGCTCAGAAGCTTTGTGTTACTTTCTGGTTCTTAGCAGCAGACCACTTGTTTAAACAAGAGAGCATTCACTACAGCCTATTAATAACTCATAGAATTTGAAAGATGTCAGAGGAGCTAAACTAGATCCTAAATAGTCAAAGTGACCCAGTCAGAAAACACCCTCCAATACCACCAGCAGCCTCACTCTAGGACTGTTACCCAACAGTCATGAAAAGCAGAGGCTCAGACCCTAACAACCTCCTACATGTGACTGTAGGAATAAAAGGCCCTTTGGTCTTTTAGAAACAAAAAAATACAAATGCTGTCAAAGATATGGTGTAAAAGAAACTTTCATACACTGTTAGGTGGAATGTAAAATAGGACAGCAGTTTTGGAAAACCATATGGAGGTTCCTCAAAAAACTCAATAAATCTCTCATATGATCGCACTATGCCACTTCTGTATAGATATTCAAAAGAAATGAAATCAGCATATCAAGAGGTACCCGCCTACCTGTATTTATCATGACACTTTTCATACTAGCTAAGATACAGAACCCAGCTAGATATCTACCAACAGGTGAAGGGGTAAAGAAAATGCAGTGTATATATGCACTGGAGTATCACTGTGTATAAAGAGGAATGGATGGAACCGGAAGATGCTGTGGAAAATAAACCAGACATAGAAACAGAGGAACCATGTGGTCACTCTCTTAAACAAAAGTAAAAACTGCTGACCTGAACGTAGAGTAGTGATTACTGAAGATTAGGAAAAGAGGACAGATAAAGGGAGATTATTTTTAAGTAATACACAGTGGATATGTATTAAAAATATTACACTGATCTCCATTGATATGGACAAAATTATACATATTCATCAAAAACTAAATGAAATACTAAAAAGAAAAAAATGAGCCTTCTCTATTTTTTGCTTTCATATTCTCATATGTGTGTGTATGTGTTTGTTTGATGGAAACATGTCTCGTGTGGAATCTTCAATGTGAGAATCTAAGAAATGTAGTCTTAATAATTTAGTCCATTTAAAAGAAATCCATGCTACAAGGGAAACTAGAAGCTGAATGAGCAAATCAACAGTATTTTCCACAAAATCTATTGCTGAAGACAATATAATTCAATTAGACAATAACAGCAAAGCTAGTGTAGCTCAGACAGAATAAAATGTAAGCGTAGGTATACAATCTATCGGTATTATCTCAATTGATTCTCATCATAGTCCTCTAAATCAGACAACAGCAACACCTGCATTTTACCAATGTGGAAATAAACCTTGTTAAACTTCACAAAGCTACTCTACTTTACCCATTGTATTTAAAGTCATATATATGACTTTAAATCTGAATGCCTAGAAACTTACCTTATTCTTTTACTTTCAGTATCAAATATTAAACAGCATAAACATTTAGCAATTATTTCCACATTATGTAGAAGATGGAAAGACACATTAAATTCTCAGAACCTCAGTAATATTTTCAAAGAATTCATATAATTTAGTATTTCATTTTCTATTCTCCTAGTTGTAATTTATTTTTGGATACAAATTTTAAAATACCAATTAGCATCCACTTGTAAAGTCTTAAGTAGTCCCACATGATCCCAGAAAATGAACTGTCGATGTTAGTTTGTCTTGTGGGAAACAGTCCAAAAGTATCCTGTTGGTCTACTTAAACTCAGTCATGCATAATTTAGTGGATAATCACTGGTGTCCTAATCAATAACTCTATCTACCTACTCACTAATCCAGTAGAAAAGCTATGTGATTTAACATGCAACAGACTCAAGACAATGCCCTTGTAAATACTGAAATGTATTTTTCAGGTTGTAGAACTGTGAGGAATAACTTTCCACTGCTTAGAAGTATCCAGTCTATGGCACTGTGTTACGACCACTTCCCAAACTAGGATACTGGGTTTCTAACCTAACCTCTGATACCAATCAGCTCTTACCTGAAGTAAGTAGCTTCACATTTCTGGGTCTTAAAAACAAATTATTTATGAAAGAAGAAATAGTTATTGATGGTCTCTAAAATCTCATGAAGCCTAGGAAATTTATGAAGTCACAGTGTTTGTGCAGTGCACTACAGCATGACACAACCCAGGGATGGGAGACCTACAGCATTTTATGAATGACAACTATATATCCCAGTTTGATCAGTATAGTATGTATTTATACTTGTTATCTTCATATAATCAAACACTCTCACTCTTAAAATCATTTTGGTTTGGAAAATGAATTGTAAAAATAACACTATAAATGTAGGAAAGTTCCATTTTTGGTCAAGATGTACATTTAACTATCATGTATATTTTGACAAACAAAATTTTCATACATGTAAAACCAAACCACCATGATCTCAGATACATGTTCTATATCATGCCATTCCAGAAATGCCATGATATTACTAAAAGGATGATTTTTTTATAAAGATGACTCTTTTGGGGGGCTTACATTACCCACTATGTATAGCTAATATGATTAAAAAAAAGTTATTTAGAGGCACAGATTTTAATAATATAGAAGAGCAAATGGAGATTCAGCAAAGGTTGATATTTATTATGTGTCCATGAATAAATTAAGTTTTTCTAAATCTTGTTTGAGGATTTTATATCTATGAAAATAATATTGTTGATATAAATTCATTCATTTAAGGAAGAGCATTATAAACAGACATATAGATATACTATGTAATATCTCTATGTAATATTCTTTTAATTCAGTAGTCTTTCTTAAAGGACAAGAGTAAAATAAATTAAGACACTTTTATCTGAGAAAAACCATATCCTAAAAATAAGTAACGTGCAAGATGATCCGGATGGTCGGGATTCTGTTCAGTGTTAGCCAAAGCTGTTTCATTCCTGTCTTTACTGTTAGGAAGGCAGTTTGCATCCTAGTTTCACGGTCTCTTAGGAGCTGAGATTTGTCAAATAAAGATTAAATTGGACACCACAGCTGATTCCAAAGTTTAAGAATATTTATTTCCATGTTTTTCCTAATTTTCCAATTCTATTCCCTAACATCTAAAATGTTAGCATCTCAAATGTTATACATTTTATAATTTAAGCTGATAATTGAATAAAATTCCAACGAAGAATTAATTAAATCTCTGAAATGATCTCCTTTCTTCCTGTGGTTGCATGAGTCATACACTGGGAGAAATATCATCTTCAGGATGGGAAGATTAGCAGGAGTGAGCATTTAGTCAGTTTTCACATTAACAAGCGGGCCAGTTGAAAACGCTCTCCAGACCTGATTTGGCCTGCAGCCAGACGGCTGATACTGTTAATAGAGAAAACATCTGTTTACCCTAATGTGTTAGTTTACTGGGCTTGGAAGCCATCAGCACTAACCGCTGTGCACAGGTATCATGAAAGGAGTGGAGTCTTTTTGCATTTGGAATTTGAAATTCAATAGAGAATTGCTACATTTTGTCCCCATATTTTAGCTGTGCTGAAAAGCTAAAGGTAAAAAATTTGAGACAGACCAGAAGTACACATTAATTCTGCATAAGTACTACCATTCCCCAGTCTTCACGGAAATCAGATTTTAGCAATTGGCTAAAATGAAGCAACTAGCAGGAAAAACATATACACTGTACGTAGTTAATGAGTAAATTCAACCAAATCACCTAAAAATAATTCCATGCCTTGTGAAACAACTTCAGAATATTAGTGTAAATGTTTATTTTTTTTTGCACCTGAAACATAACTTGACTTACATATTTTACAGAGGCTATATCACATTCACTCATCATACTAAAATCCATCACCTCAAATAGATGAAGCTGTGGAAATTGTATAAAGGTATGGGGAAAGACATCACCTCAAAATCTGGTGAGGCCTTAGCATCTTCACAAACTTAGTAACAATATGTTCAAAGAAGTTCACATGAAGGTCATAATGTAACCAAACTCCTTCATTATCCTGGGTAATTATGCAAACCCTCATAAATAATTATTGGTTACTGAAGTACAAGGAAAACAAGTTTGAGTTTATAGGGAGAAGGTCATTACTTAAATGTAGACGGAATTATTGCTTTGTGGGATAGGCTAATGAAAAATGTACTTGCTCACCACAGCAAGAATCAGGGCATGAACTAAAACCATAAAACTTTTATGGAGCTTCTCCACAGATACCACATTGCTTGCTTTGTCTTCACTCTGCAGTAAACTGGATAGGAAAAAGCTAAGTGTGCTCCCAGTGTTCGGAAGCATTGCTCAGACTTGGGCCGCAGCAGAGGCTTCAGACAGCTTTCTTGACTGCAGGTGGGAGGTACAGCCGTAGTCACTGTCGCATTGCAAGTATGAAGTATAAATCAGGTTTCATAAATACGTCCATTTGGTGCACTCAATTGACTGTAAAATAATTATGTTCTGCTGTGTAATTGTTGTGCTGTGGGAGAAAGCAGAACTTCCAAGCATTTAACGGAAAATTATTATGCCTCGTGAATTAAGACGGTGTTTTTTCCCACCACCTTCTGTCATGCAGCAAAAACATTTTGTAACAATTTCATGTCAAATCTATAAGAGGCAAGGCTGCCTAGGTATTAGGCTGTTTTGGGGAGGTGGGCGGGCGTCGCTGTTTGTCTTCTCACATTTTTTTTTTCTGGCTCTCCTCCTCTCCCAACATTATATAGTCCCACAGCACAAACGCAACACATTTCAGAAATAATATCAGGAGTTTCTTATACCCTAGCAGCATTTCACTGACTGAAGAAAAGGTGAGATATGAAGTTAGGGTAGAAAATATGCAGTAGCTAAAGTATTTTGTTTGGCATTTATGTTCTGCTTTTTATTTTAAACTTGTGTGGAAATTTAGCAGTTTATGTGCCTAAGACTCTGGGAAGCTTTGGACATATTAATATATGAACAGTAGATTTACCTGGAAATGTGTGTCTGATGGGAAGCAGCATCTATTTCCTTATCATGGTAGAATTTCACGGAAATATTCAAGGTCTGTGCCTCTTGTTATTGTTTCCAGATGTTTCTATTGGAATAAAAGAAAAAATCATAAAAGATAACAATTGTAACTTCTAATTCTATACTTTTCTGCATACAAAATCATGCATGAAACTTTAAATATATGTATATGACAGTTTACCCATAATTTTTTTGCTTTTTTAAATTTTTTCTTGTTTAAGTTTGTACTCATTATTAATGCATGTTTGCAGTACGTAGTGATTACACACCTTTAGAGAGTTGTTATATGTATATAATATATCTCAATTCCTTTCTCATTTCTTTCCCCTTGGATCACACTACCTGCCTCACTCTCTTGATTTCCTCTCCATTTAAAAAGAGATCTATCTCCCCACTTTCTATTACCTATCTTTTATTTTCATCTTTATTTATATTTTGGGCTTCTCATATAATAGCAACCATGAAATCTTTAAGCTTGTGCCTCTGATTCATTTCACTTAACATTATAGTCCTGAGGTATATATATCAGTTTAACAAATGTCTAGTTTAATAGAAAAATATTTCTTTCACCCCAGGCCCTCAACGTTCTGATGCCATTCAGTTCTGCCATTTAGCACATGGACGTGGTATTCAGCACGTCAGGCAACGGTCGGTGGAGTGACAGTGTGCGTGTTCCCACTTACAATGAAATTGTATGCATACATCAAAGTACCTCCATGGGCAATATTTTATCCCATGGAATTTCATTCTTAGAATAGTCATTAGTTTTTATATATTTTTATGAATCTAGGAAGGAAAAATTAACTGTGATCCTTCAGTACAGCTTCTCTAGTTTTATTCTTAAAAAATAAGATTGTTTCCAGCTTGAATTGATCAACTCTTATTTTGCAATCCCTATTACAACTAGTCACCAGTCACAGTGAAGCTAACCCACAACTCTGAGCAGCTCAACATCTAATTGACATATATGAAAAACTTGTTTCACCCTTTATTTTATCTACCTCAAATTGTGCAAGAGCAGAAGAACTTTGAAATGTGAAGGGTGAAGCTATTATTCTATGTTGAAGTTTCTTCAAAGACCATCACAATCTATGGGGTTGGGACTTTGAAGTTCTTTTTTGCTACTTTCCTTTTGAATCCCTGGGGAGCAAGCATTTAAGTCTATATTTCTTAAATTCAGAGTCCAAACCACATCCTGCTCTGTTGCTGGCCTCATTTACTGTGCTAAAAAATTACCTTCTCTTAGTTAAGGGAATCACAATGTGATTTGGAAGCACCAAAAATTATACCTCAGGATGTAGAAATGAATTAGAATTTTCATGTATCTGTAAAACTCTTGTTTTTATAATTATTCTGGGCCAAGTTTTTTAATGAACATTATTGCTGTGTACCTAAGTTTTAAGTAACATATGCAAAAATTCTGAAGCTGATTAGTGAAAAAAATAGGGTTAGGAAATTCAGAAGAGGAAAAAGTGTCATCTATTCAGCTCTGTTGGCAATCTTCATGTTATCAATTTTCATTTGCCATTTTTCTAGAAAAGGAGCATAACAATGAATAAACTTTGAATGTAGTTGTTAGAATATTTTTATTACTTCTAAATAATTCATTTAGTCATAATTCATTTATTACTGTAATTTATGCTACCTTCATTCATTCACTTTCTGAGAGCATTATCTATGTTACTATTTGATGACCAGTTTATTGTGCATATTTTTCATCTAAGTGAAATATGTATCTGTAAAAGCATCTTCCTTATAAATTCCCATCTCCAATTCTTCAGTCAAGATCTATGAGGCATAATCACGGTCAGCGTTTCCATTGAAGTAGTTGTCTCCATTGAGCTTCCAGCCGGATGGAAATGCTCCATAACCTACTGTGCAGCGCAGCATTTACTTACCAATGTGGCTCCTGAGTGCTCAAAATATAGTGATGGTGCCTGGAAAGCTGAATGTTCATTTTGCTGAACTTTACGTTAGACTGGCCATCTACTGCTACCAGCTGTCACAGTGCAGAGTGCAGAGTTGAAAAACTCCCACAAGTCCCTTGTAGCATTCAGGCACGATTTTTAACCAGCTGAAATGTTTTTTCTTTAATGTTAATCTTTCTTCATATACACTGTACACAAGTAGCTGATTTTCATGGTTACACTTATCTCTTTTATATTTTATTATCATAGATACAAGAATTAAAAACAGTTTAAACTGTTCATCTATGGCTTATCAGATTGATATCCCTGTGGGATCTGAGCATATTAGTGAAATGACAAGGTGGGCACACGTGTGGATAACATTCCAAGTCAGAAATCCAGGCACCTCATTCACCCCATTCAACTTTTTAAAACCATAAAGACAAATTTACTCATGCCAAAATTCAAAATTGACATATTCTAGGTAAATTATGCCTGAGACTGTCAAACATGGATGATTTGTATGAAAAAAACAATTCTCAATGTTTCTTTTCACTCTCCCCATAAATATAAAATACCACCTTGCGAACTTTACACAGGCTGTCTACTTGCCGTATTCTTCTTCCTAATACAGCAAACCTCACCACCTCAAGTCTCCCATATCTGAACCAGCAGCTTTTCCTCAGTGGAGTCAACTCTAACCACACCATTCAAGAAGGCAACCCATCCACCCTCCTGCATCCCAAATTCCCACACCTGGCTCTATTTGTACCCAAAGCATTTACTACTAGTGTTCTACATAATTCATTCAATTTATTCATTTACTACTTTTATTTTTGTAGCCTCTAAATAAATACAAGATTCATGAAAGCAGGTATTTGAGTTAATTTTGATCTGTGATGTTACCATCTTCAACGCAAGCCCACAAACATGGTAGAGCAAAGTGAATATTAGGTACTGGCCAGATGACTTAGTAACTTGTCCATGCATGGACTGAGAAGGCCTTTTCTATAAAATGCTAGCTAGTATATATTTTATACACTATAGACTGCATATGTTTTCTACCACAAATTCTTTAAAAATATGAGATTTTTAGCTAATTGATAGTATAAAAAGAAACTAGTTTCTGCCAACATGCTATAGCTTGCCAATATCTGGCCCAATCTAATGGAGAGGGGTAATAGTAGAATAACCATAAGATGATCTGCCACAGAATTATTTATATTTGACCTTGCAAAGAGTTTTTCAATTTTGCATACTGTTTCCTTGAACTAAGTAAGAAAGATTATTGTGGTTGATTCAGTCAGAATGACTAAAAAGTGATCTGCCTTGGGAAACCACATCCCTTTCATTCCCCAGCTGGCCCAAATTGTTATTGTCAGTCTCTTATTAAACATTAATACTAAAATGATGTTTGGTGCTTAGTTTTTTTAATAGACCATGAGCCCCATTAAAGACATGAATAAGGTTATGAATTCTTTCCTCCAAAATAATATAATTTTGCAAGATGATATCAAGGAATCAGGAACTCATCAAAGAGTGACATGAAGAATTCTGTCTCGCCTCTGTTATAGTATACATCAAAGATGCCCACTAAATCTCCTATGTGTGTGAAATGTGACTGAATCATGGGAACACTATACCTGGCTTGATGCTTCCAGGTTCCCATGGGTCAAAGCGAATTTTCCTTACCAATGCCTCCTTGCCAGCCTGTTCCTACTTTGGAACCTGCTGACTGTGGACTGGAACCATGAGCCAAAACGAGCTTCTCTTTTAAATTATGGGTACTTGGCATTTTGTCTCTGCAATGGGGAAGAAGCTAAGGCACATGTTGATAAAACATCGGGGTCACTTTTATGACTCTACCTAACTATGTGGTTTAGAAACTTTTGGAACATGCTGCAGAAGGAGTTTGGAAAATTTTAGATAAGGGGGTAAAACAAATCCTAAAGTGTCCTGAGGTACAGTTGATGTGCAATACCAGCCAGAGTTCAGAAGGTCAGAATGCTGATAGGGATATATACAGTAAGGCCAGGATCAGGAGAGAGAGTTCAGCTGAGAGCAAGGTGCCAAGTGAGTCATACTCTAGCAGAGACCTTGTCTTAATTTTGCTATATGCTCAAGACTTTTTGGAGACTAAGATTAAGTATGGCAAATTAATTAAATTGGTGGAGGAAATTTCAAAGCACCTGATGTTCAGGATATAGCATGAGTACTACTGGCTGCTTGACAGTCAGGACCAACATGCAGAGCTAAATAATTGGAGAAGTTTTGCTAGTGGACAGAAAGAAAGTACTTGTAAGTTGGTTCGAAGGAGAGGTTGTTGGTGAAAAGATTATCATCAAAAACAAATCAAGTATTTTGCACCAGGACAATAGTAAGGATGACTTGAAAGCAACTCAAGAATTAGCATCACTCTGCCTGTTGCGGTCCCAAGATACAAAGGCATAAAACTTCTATTTGAGAAGACAGTCTTGGTATGTCTGCCTGAGAAGCATCCATCTACTCAAGAAGAGTTGCTTAGTGAATTGATTTCCTAGGGTTCATTTCACCATGCTTAGCCATCAAGTTACTCAGAGGCCTCCATAGCTACTGAACCACCTGAGAGCAGATACTGGGATGACTCATGTGTGCTGATTTTAAAGGCCTGAAGACTGTGATTATTCTGATGTCCTGAAGACTTCCATCCAGATCTTAAGAGAAAGCCTTAGAGGCCAGGCAGTGTGTGAGGCTATGAGAGTGAGGTTAAAAAGAAGTGGAGACCTCAAGAAGCTGTAGATACCAGGAATACGGAATATCTTCTGAGGATTGCTGTGTCCAGCAACCCGAGAGAGACTGAAGGTTGAAAAGAGCAATGTTCTAGAGCTGGATCTGTCTAAGTCCTTTGAAACTCACATGTTGCCAAAACATGCCTCGGGTGCTGATTTTCAGGCTTACTTTGGTGCTATGCCTTTGTTTTGTCCTTTTCCTTCCCTGTAGAATAGGAAGTGCCCTATGCCATTGTGTATTGGAACTGTTTAGCTTTCTTTTCGATTTTTTTTTACAGGGTCTCACTGCTAACAGTTTGCCCGTGGTCTCGGATGAAACTTTGGACTTGGATTTTTAAGCAATGCTGGAACACTGTTAAGATTCTGGCAATTCTTAGAGATGGGACAACTGCATCCATGTATGATATGGACCTGAGACCTGAGGCAAGAGACCACAAAACAAATGTTTTTTTCTAAAGTGCTCACCAAATGTTTTGTGCACAATTGGTTAAGATATGCTGTCTTTACTTAAATTTGTTTTGCATATCTCATTGAATGAAAAGATTGCTTTAAAAAGTCTTTCAACTTATTGTTACCTGACACAGTAGAAAATGTCAAAGAGCATTAAACATAGCATCTAGTTAATGCAAGATATGCTTTGCCAAAAAATTTCAGGCCAAAAATTTTTCTAGACGTCAGAATTTTAAGGAACATTTCTGGTGTTGCTTTTGTTGGAAATTGGTCGTATTCTATTCTTGGATATCAAGTTCTTGTAAGTTGATAAGATCTACATGCTATCACTTTAGTGCTCAAAACTCTTAGTACAATAAACAAATCATATTAGATTGTCCATATTCTTTCATTTCTATACTAGGTTTACCATTAAGTGTAGGATTTGTCTCTTCCCCCCCTCTATTCTTACTAGGAAAAACTACCAACTTCATAAGAGCATATTCTGTTTTAAAAGACATTGAAAAATAGCCATTTCATAAGTCCTTGAATTTTCAATGACCTGCAGAGTTCCCAAAACCTTAGATACTATCTAGAGCTAGATACTCAGCTAGGTTGTCAACTCGCTGGTATGACATGTAAGTGAGAGAGTCATGACACCTAATTTGTTCTTGAAACTTTTATTAGCATTGGTCTCCTCAATTAATCTAATCTATTTTTTAAAATTTGAGTTAAACTGTTTTGTAGTCATTTCTATAACAGCATTATGTCCACTGGCACTAAGTTGTACATTTATGAATGAGTGGGAAAGAGTGAGCTCCCTAGGGAGCTGAGCCCCATTCCATAGAGGTTCATGGGCACACACTGGTCACGGGAGCGTCATCTATCACTGTTTCCCTGCAGAAAGTAATACACTGAGTAAATCACTGCACTGGGAAATTATCCGTTCCAGTCAAAAATAGACATTCAGTGTCTTTTTTAAGGAAAAGTCTTCATATACTGACTAATATTAACAGGCGTCCTATTTAATAATTCCCAGGAGCTTAAGAGATAAATCAAATATTTAGATTGAAGAAAATATAAGCTAAAAATTGTTCTTCTGCCTGGTTAATCAGTCTACTTGCTCATGCTGCTTCGGAAGAAATGAAAAACAAGTTGTGGCAATTACAGCCAGGATTAACAATGCCAGGGTCAAGTTCCCACATTCCGCTTGGAAATGCAGGAATGTGAGATGTGAGGAGAAATCAAGACAGAAATGGGATAATGGCAGAGATTTTAATAGGCATGAATTGTAACCAAAAAGAAACAAAAGTGATTTGCCTGCTTGATGATTCATAAATCCTGTCACCCTTCAAAATACATATTTTAGTCTTGTTTTGTCACACTTTTAGATAAATAAAACTCAAAATACATTCAATTACTCAATATTAGATAATATTAATAAACCAGGGTTTGAGATTATGCCAGTTATAAAAGGCCCAATAAATTACTGTTAAAGAGAATTTTGAACAAGCTCTTTCCTTTCTCTCTCAAAGATACAATTTTTTAAAATCAGAGTGTATATCATATCAAGTTAATAAACTAAAAAATGATACTATTTATCAAATAACATGTCAACAATAGGCTCATTGAAAATGTTTTATCTAACCTATCATTTTATGTAAAATTTTCATAGAAAAAATGGGGAATATAAAGCAAGTTAGTTTAAGAAACAATTTTTTATAAACCTGTTCACTTCATTTACTGAATCTTCAATTTAATAGCATTCACATTTTTTCTTTAGGAGGTGTCTATCAATATTACAGAAGTTAATATGCACTATTAGGTAGCTGGAAATAGCAGAAAGTTGAATGATAAATAAGTAGCTAAACTTCCGAAAGAAGACATGACTGGCAAGAAGACTTCATGAATAGGAGTTGTCACTACCTGGGTCTTATCCACCCCGATTACAGCATGTCTCCAAGAACACCAAGCTAAAGGCCCCAAATCAAAGAAGTTTCTGTGAGCATAAAGGGAGAGGATTCTCCATTCCAAGTTAGCAGAGATCCATGTAGACTGACAGCCTTGCAAGAGAAATGATCACCTTGAGTTTTAAAAAGAGGTTGGAGAAGGGAAAGAGAACTTTCTATTCCTTTCTACCATTGTTGTGGAAAAGTGATGTTATATAAACTGTTGTTATCTTGAATCAAGAGCATTTTCTTATTTTATCTGCCATTTTCACTGATAGCAATACTGAGACATGCACAAGCAAATAAACCTAGTCTCTCGTAGCAGTATTTGAAATTGTATAATATTTAACAAGTATCAAGAAATACGTAACATTGACAGGTGTTTTAAATTCTCTTTGCCTTCATTCCTTCTGCCTCCATCCATCTCTTACTTCTTTCCTTTTTCTGTGCATGCTAGCAGTATTCATGTTAAAAGGAATTAAGATGTGTTATGTACATGTACAAACTTAGATATTTTTAGTTTCTGAATATGGCAGAGTGACGTATGGCAGCATATCACACTCACTCCAGGACCTGGAACTGAGACACCTGGAAAGCAAAAACTCAGTGAAGAGGAAAGAAAAAGAGCTCCAAAATTCAAGAAAGAGCCAAGAAAAAACCAAGAAGTCACAGAAACACCACTGAAATGGACCACAACACGGGAGAGGGGGGAATTAAGCAACTTGAACCACAAATGCACAGCTCTTGGGGTGGCAGTCCTGCCTTCCTAAACACTAGGTAAACCCAGACCGGCTTGGCAGTTCCAGGAAGCAACAAGGAACCAAGCTGGAGGCAAATCCCAGGGGAAGCCTATGGCTACAGTAAGATGCAAATACCAGGTGAGGTTTCACTCACTCTGAACACTAGAGGTGGAAAAAAATCTACTGACTGTATTTGGACAGGAGCTACTCAAGCAAGGGGCTAATTTTTAAGGTTTAGCTACTCGAGGCATCAGAAGTCAAAGATCATCTATAATCTAGGATTTCAGGGGTCATCTTTCCACAGTGGACAGTTGGAAAGCCACAGAAGACAGTCCCAAAGTTGGCAGCAGGCTGGTCGAGCAGTGGCAACCTGTGATTAGGAAGGATATGGTCTTTCCATGCTCTGTGATGAGAACGCAGACCTGCTCAGTGAAGGTTTCTGAAGGGACTGGGTCTAAAAGTGTTGGAATTAAGCCCAAAGAACTGCGCAACACCCCTCTCGCTGCCTCAGTGATCTGTTTACCAACATGCTACCTCAGCCCAGGGTGTAAAGACGAGAGACCTCTGGGTGAAGACAGGTTCCTCACAAACACCGGGGCCATAAATGTAAGTGAAGAAAGCAGTGATTTGGGGCACAGAGACAGAAGAGGAGATGGAGTAATTACAGCCCTCAAGCAGACACCATACTCTTGACTCCGCCCACAGGAAAGGCAGGGCAGACCTCAGCATTCAAGCACAGAAAAAGTGAATATGAAAACAAAGAAGAACCTAGTGTGATTCACTGTTGCTTACTTCTTCTGATGAATTCAAACCATTCATTCAATCACTTGGAAGAAGCTTAAAACTCATTTATTTTTCTTTGTTTCTTTGAATTTGGGGGGCTATTTGCTTCTTTGTTTTTCTCCTTTCTTTTGTTCTTTGCTTTATTCTTTTTCTTTATATTTTGCTTGTTTGCATTTTTTGTTGCTTTTACCTAATTCTATTGTTTTATTATTTAGTTGGATTCCTTTTCTGTACTACATTTTCTCATCTTTCCTTTCTTTTTCTAACTTTACTTCTTTAATTTTTCCCTTCTGCTATGCTTTATTATTGCATCATTCAATAAACACTGTACAATAATAGTATTATGGGCAGCTGAGTTAGGTAGAAATATTGTAGGCAGTCAGATGGGGCTAGGCCCCTGAAGAAGTCAGGACAGAAGATGACAATGCATTAAAACTGTGGATGGAGGTGCATTCACTGAAGACCAGGCCTCAAAACAAAGATGGAATGATTGCACTTACCCTCTGAAGGGATAAACAATAATTATCTTATTCTAAATAAGTATTAGCCACCTGGGTTGGGGCCCAAGACCACATGACCCATCCCTTCCAGAAAAGGTCCTTGTTCTTTCCATGTATACTTGTTACATGTCTTGCTTCCTTTTTTTTATTTGTTTTTTATTTAAAAGAGAATAAAACAAAAGGGGGCAGTACAGAGCAGATCAGAAGAGGACAACATAGGCAACACAGTACTTTACATTAAGTCAACTGGACATCAACAGTAGCTAACACCATATCTCTTACTCTGCTATAGTTGAGCATAGTTTCAATTACAATAATATCAAACATAACACAATAGTATAAAGCCATGCA
>PVJX010028931.1:0-23088 GCA_004027295.1 Dolichotis patagonum | reverse complement strand
CTCTAGGAGAACCAACATCTACAAACAACAACACTTAGGAGAACCCAAAACACCTCCCTCTTGCTTTCCATGTCTCCTTTTATGCGGACAACTTTCCTCAGGTGGGCCATCCACACTCAGCACCATGTTGATTTAACTCAATGTGTGTTAAATAGATCACCAGTTTTTAATCCATAACACTTGTGATGATCAATGTATATAAGGAAAGAAAGGCTTACGTTGTCTCCCAGTTCTGAAGGCCCGGTCTGTGACTGAATGAACCTCCTGGCTTTTAGGCTTTTAACAAAGCCACATATATTTCAGGGGCAAGATGAAGTAAAACTACTTGATTCACAACCATGAAGCAAAAGAGAAGTAAGACATGGCTTGTCTTCCTTTCTCATAGTGAGCTGGACACCTCCAAAATCCTTCGACTGACTGTGTCAACTCCCAGTAATGTTAACCCAGGGTCCTGGCCTGTAACACACTGTATTTTGGGAAATTTCTTTCTTTTTTTTTTTTTTCTAATTTTTATTTATTTATTTATTTTTGTTGGAACCAGGGATCAAACTCATGACCTTGCACTTGCCAGGCAGGCACTTATGCCACTGAGCTAAATCCCCAGCCCTTGGGAAATTCCTAATTTCTATGCTCTAGCAATTTCCATCCTAGCCATTTGGGTTGTGTGAGTCTCCGAAGTGATAAAGATGGCATTACTTTATTAGCGTGGATGATTAATTCCTACTGTTAAGAAGAGTGGTGGTTCCTCCTCCATTATGGGACAAAAGAAGAGAGAGAATAGATTCTGGGGGACTCTAGAAAACATGTGACATCTGAGATTCAGTGGTACATGTTAGTGGAACCCTACATAGGCAAAACACAAGCAGGGATAGTAAAACTCAATAGCTTTTTAATCGCCTTGTCTATCACACAATACTGAGTAGGTGATTTGTCCAAGAGCAAAAGAAAATAATAGACAGTGGCTGTAGGAATCCATAAGTAACAAGCATGGGAATATTAAAAGAATCAAAGTACCATCCTGTCCAGGTCCCAATCACAGTGGGCTCCAAGTAAATGTCACATGTTCAGAGCACAAAATTAGTCATAATACAAAGGCTGAAGTATGTCTCCAAGGACTGCTGAACTACCATTTCATAACAAATAAATACGAAGATGACACAAATAGCCTTCCTTATATGTGTACACCATGACATTAGTACTGTACCAACAATTAAATTTACCAGGTATAATTTGTTATTAAGTTGTACCTCTATTACAGAAAAAAATAATTATCACCAAAACATGAACTCTTGTGAGAACAAAGCAAGCATATCTCCATTGGATGGAGATACACTCCATGTTTTTAAGTAGGAGGATGTTAATACTATCATTTCTTTCATTTATTGTTTGTGAGAGTTCCTACTATGTGAGTTAAGACAATGGTATCTTCACACTTCAAAGTGGTGCAGAGTCTTAATGTTAGTCCTCAATCTTTCTGAGATTCCCATGTAAATACGGGGAGGATTAGGAAGATTCAGATTCAACAAATTAGCTATTCTAATAAGGCCATAAGGCCATCTGAGGGTGGAACTGACTTAAGTATTCAAAAAGTTGTAAAGCATGCATTCACCTGTAGGTGTGCTGGTGGAAGTTACATGGGTCTAATGTTAGCATGGCGGAAAGTTTCATACACTTCTCCAAGGTTATGAAAGCTTTAATGATCTACAGAACAGACCAATGTAGAAGATGGAAGCCTATTTCTGAAAGCATGGGCCCTTTACTGTTCTGACCTTCCAACAACTTTATGAGAAGCTAATAGGTGACACTAAATAACCTCAGGCTTAAAAGGAGTGATTAGGATTTCTGATGTGCTTAGATGAATACAAAATGAAACAGATAATATTTTCTATTTATCAAATTAATACTGTCATTTCCCAAACAAATTCCTCTCAAAGATATCATACCAGATTTACAATTAAAAAGGAAAGAGAAAAATTGGTTATTGAACTTTAATTTTAAAATGTATTAAATAAGGTAATGGGAAATATATCTAGTAAACAGTACAACATACAATGAATTTCAGAAAAAAATTATTCTAAGCTTGGGTAAGACCTTTTATGTGATTCTCTATACTATTCACAATCCAAAATATCAGGATTCTATTATGCTGGTAATGTTTTTTTTCTTTATTATTTCTAAATTTTTAGAACAGGGCAAAATACTATAGGACATTCAATATAGTCTAGGGTATATTGCTAGGTCTATATTGTACTTACAAAGGTTACACTAAATTTTTATCATAAAAAGATAAAAATGACAAATAATTGATTTTCTTAACATGATAAAAAGAAAATTTAAAGTATCATTCTAGTTCTCACTGATGTGATTATATTACACCCATGCAGAGAATGCCAATAAGATTCTCTTCATTTTAAATATAACATTAATAATAATACAGAGTTTTCTCCTTAGCTGCTAAGAAAAATTAGCTGAAAGGACTCTGAAGATTAAGAATGTGGTCTAGGTTCCTAGCCTAACAAGTTACATAAACACTGTGAAGAAGGAAGCCATTTAAATCTATCACACATATTTGAGATTGGCCAACACAACCATCTGGAAGCATGTGGAAGACTTATTACTAAAGGGCTGCTGTTGTATGTATTTCTCAGTCTTTTTCACATCTCAGTAATTTGGTCTGGAAAGCTGGTGTAATCACAGCTTATCATCCATTATCATTAACAAATTTCTAAGGTATGACCCAAGTCATCTGCACTGGCCATTTATTTCTTACATCATTTACTGACATTGCAGACAGTTTTTCACTGACTTAAAATTTATCATAATAAAAATATAATGCTTCTAAATTATAAAAGTTTACATATATTCTTACATTTTCAATGTTTAGTGTTATGTTTGTCTTCTTATCAGGATTGATAAATATATGGAAATTATACAATTAAAGAATTAATATTCCTTTTTATGTTTATTTTCTATTTTTGAGAATATATTTTGTTAAATATCCTTAGCTAGTCTTGAAGTCTCCATTTTCTAGCATCAACTTCTGGAATACTGGAATTACAGGTATGCATCACTACTCCAGACAAATATTGTTAATATGATGGTAATTTACTTTGCTTTATGATCTCACTTTGTATAAATTATTAAGGGACATTTATTATTAATTACTATTAAATAACTTTTCTCATTTTACATTGTATTTTCCACACTTCTCAAAGAATATAAAGTCTTGGACTGTAACTAACTTGGTCTGTGAGTGTGAACAAAATATTTCTAATAAATTTTAACTTGATAAACCAGTAATATCTTTCAATAAGAGTAGTTCCTGACACCAAACATCACAAGATCACACCTTAGCCAATGGTTTCTCTCTCTGTCTGTCTCTGTCTCTCTGTCTCTCTGTCTCTCTCTCTCTCTCTTTCTCTCTCTCTCTCTCTCTCTGACTCCTTGTGGAATTGTGGGTGATCCTTTCCCAACAGGAAGAGATTATAAAGGAGATCTCAGCTTAGAGGAAGAGGAAAAAAGGAAAAATCCCTCATTTTACATGAGATCAGGAAGATGTATAAAAATGTAGGAAAGTGGAAATTTTGTAGAAAAACAATGCCCAACTAAGACTATAGCAGTGCAAGCAATGAATTTGTTTAACAACAACGCAATGTCACATTTCCACAAAATCTTCAAAGGGTACCAAAATCACATGTCATCAGATACATTCCTCTTTAAAGTTATATGAAAAGAAAAAGATTTTATTGACTCAATAGATCTCAATAATTCAGTTAATGACAGCCAAAGTCATCTAACCTAAAAACCTTCCTCTCTCTTGTCGGCCTCACACCAGCCACAAGGATTTTCAAAGATAAGGGCAGTTTAATTTGCTTACTTTTCTTTGTATTTCGTATTTTCTTTATTATTTTGCATTATATGACAGTATTGATATTATTTTTATATGAATATTTTTGAATTGTTGAGTGAATCATCTGAGTTTCCCTTACTATCATTATTATTGGTACTAGGAATTGAACTCAGGACCTTGTGCTTGCCAGGAAGGCACTTGTGCTGCTGAGCTAAATATCAGGTATTCCATTTTTTCTTATAGGGCACTCTTCTTGATATACAAGTGCTTTGGATTATAAACATTTTTCTGGAATGCATTATGTTTGCAAACCAAGGTTTTTTTGTCTATAACCTTTAAGGTCTACATCCTTAAATAGTATTTAATATGTCCCTTTTACCAACACTCTGCTCTTATAATAACTAAGCATAGGATCTAAATGCTAAGAGATTCACTTTAAAGTATAATGAGGAACTGATACTTAATGGGGTTAGGGAGGAATGGAAATGCAAATAACACCAAAAAATATACATTCTAAATTTTAGTCTGGACTATAAGTACTATAATTTTCTTACTTTGATGTCTGCTAACAATTTTGAGTTATCATTCTCAAAATTCTATGAAAAAAACATGGATAAAGAAGACTGAAATAATTCCAAAAGATTTTAAAAATTGCTTTCATTGAAACACAAAACCACTTTATAATGATGAATATATCTAACCCAAATGTCTTGTATTTTATTGTTGGCTGAGAGGTTACTAAGAAGATGAAAACCATTACTTTTTTCCTATAATTATAAGATAAACATAGATTTACAAGATATATTACATAAGCTGTATCTTGGAAAAAGTTTTATAATGCATGAAAGGAAAATGTTTTATATCTGAATTGTGGTCTGAAGACATTACTTCATCTTTCACCAAGGAACCGCCCATGTAAGCTCAATAACTTATTGTGCTATTCTATCCCAAATAAGGCCAGACATCATGAAACAAAGATCAACACAAGATAATTCCTAATTTCTGAAAATTTATAGTGTGATATTACATTTGCGGATTATAATAAAATAAG
This sequence comes from Dolichotis patagonum, assembly GCA_004027295.1. Taxonomy (NCBI): domain Eukaryota; kingdom Metazoa; phylum Chordata; class Mammalia; order Rodentia; family Caviidae; genus Dolichotis; species Dolichotis patagonum. The sequence goes on along the minus strand of PVJX010028931.1, from coordinate 18,187 downwards.
TAACCTCAATATCATAAGCTGTGCACAGACAAAGAAACTACATATTTCAGTATGATTTTATTTTTTTCTAAAAGGGAGGCAAGCGGGAAGAACACTACATAAACTTTAAATGACCTTGAAGATGAATGGATTTTGGAAAACAGCAGCACAATACAGACAGAAGAATCAGCAGGAGTATGAACCACATTGTCTAGAAAGATATATTTGTCTAAGACAGAAGCAATCTGAGTAAGGAATATGAGAAAAATTGTTCATTTTGCCTTATTTTTAATTAACATAAAACTGCAAGTTACAAAAGACTTACCTAAAGTGCAATTCTTCTTTATATACCATCAGAGAACCAGTTGGCTTCCTATGTAGATTTCCAGATGTGTTCTCTGTATACAGCTTATACTTTATTATTCTTTCTTTAATTTTTACATAGTTTCACAACACATAGTCTCTATTTTGATTTTGAACAATGCATCACTATGATAAATCTTTATCAGTTACATTCTCCCATCTATGTAAAATAAAAATTGAGTTGACTAATTTCAGCAAAGTAGTAACAGGTGAAGTATGATTACAAACTGCTAGGATCAATTGCTAAGAATTGGAGGCATTTTACATATACCATTGTCAGTCAGTGGTGGTGATAGGAATAGCAAATTAAATTATTTATTCAAAGAGTTACTTCATGCCATAGGAAATTATGATGGAAAAATTACCTTTGTTATGAAAAAGGTTTTTATTCAACATCAAACTGTAATGCTTATTAATTCTACACATAATCTCTTGAACTTCTACCAAACAAAACAGAAAAAAGGGTAGGAACAATACAGAATTCCAAAGGAAAAAAAGAAAACAACAACAACAAAAAAAACCACTAAGAAATCACTAGTTGATAAATTACATACTGTCATCTTGGAAATAGTTGTTCAAGTTACAAAATTAAAGCATAAAAAGTAGACATTCAAACAGTGAGACTATTAACAGTTCTGCTCAACAATCTAACAAAAACAGTAGTATGGTCATCTATCTTCCACACTTGAACATACATGCATTGATATCCTTTAGAGCACTTTCTTTTGCTCTCTTTTACAGTAGCAATTATGCATTTTGGGTTTTATTACTCCTACAGTTCTTATTACTTTTTTTTTATTTTAAAGAGAATAAAACAAAAGAGGGCAAAACAAAGCAGGTCAGAACAGAACAACACAAGCAACACAACATTTTACAACAAGACAACCGGACATTAACAGTAGCTGTCAAAATATCTCTTTCTCTGCTATAGTTGAGCATAGTTTCAGATACAATAATATCAAACATAACACAATAGTATAAAACCGTTCAAGAGAATGAAAGAATTACAGGACATTCTGAACCAAATAACTATGATCAATGGCTACTATAATATCTCATTTTGAATAAAAAGATTTGCTTATACTATCACATATATTAAAATCCCAATAAGACACAACATGATAGAACCGACAGCAATAGCAGAATAGAAGCATGGTAGGACTTCTAAGCAAGATGATATTAAATCAGCAATGGCTGCCATAATGTTTTGTTTTCTTCAAAACCGCTGTACATACCATCATGCATAATAAAGTCAAACAAAACAGATTAAAACCATTCCAACTGATGAATGAAAGCATTGAAAGGCTTCAAAGCAATGAAATGGGGAATCATGAGTACTATAAAATCTTATATACTCTTACCAACTCTCATACTAGGGAGACTACACAGTGTTTACACATGTGAGTTTGGTTTATTTCTCTTATGAGTATGGTCTCAACTCATGTCCATTTATTTATAAATATCTCAATGTGATCATTCTTTATAGCCGAGTAGTATTCCATTGTATAAAAATGCCACAACTTTTTAATCAATTCCTTAGTTGATGGGCACTTAGGTTGTTTCCAAGATCTGGCTATTACAAATTGTGCTGCTATAAACATGGGTGCACATATATCACTGTGGTATGATGTTTTCAGTTCTTCTGGTAATATGCCTAGAAGCAGAATAGCTGGGTCAATTGGGACTTCCAAACCCTGCTTTTTGAGGAATCTCCAGACTGAACTCCACAGTGGCTGAACCATTCTATACTCCCACCAACACTGTAGAAGAGTTCCTTTCTTCCCACAGCCTCTGCAGCACTTGTTGTTGGTAGTTTTTTCTATTCTGGCTATTATTTCTGGGGTGAGATGGAATCTCAGTGTAGTTTTAATTTGCATTTCTCTCACGACTAATGATGATGAACATTTTTTCATGTATTTATTTGCCATTCATAATTCTTCATCTGAGAAGTGTGTATTCATTTCAGATACCCATTTCTGGATTGGGTCTTTGAATTTTGAGGGTCTGATTTTTTTTAAATCTTTATAAGTTCTAGACAGAAGTCCTTTGTGTGAGGGACAATCCATTAAGATTTTTTTCCCAATTTGTGAGTTTTCATTTTACTTGCTGGAAATCTCTTTTGACATACAGAAACTCTTTAATAAGATATGGTCCGAATTATTAATTCTGGAAAGTATATCTCATGCAGTTTGATTGTTGTTCATGAATTCTCTCCCTACCCTATATCTTCGAGGTTTTTACCTACTTTGTCTTAAAACAGATTTAGTGTTTTTGTTTTAAGATTGAGCTCTTTGATCCATTTAGATTTTAGTTTAGTACATGGTGATAGGCATGGGTCTAGTTTTAGTCTTCTGCATATGGATAGCCAATTTTTCCAGCACCATTTGTTGAAGAGACTGTCATTCTTCCAGGGAACATTTTTGGCCCCTTTATCAAAGATAAGGTGGTTGAGTGGTTTTGTGGTTGTTGTTGTATCTTCCAATCTATTCCATTGATCTTCGGGTCTGTTTTTATTCCAGTACCATGTTGACTTTATTACTGTAGCTTTGTAGTATAATTTCAAATGAGGGACTGTGATGCTTCCTGCCTTGCCTTTGATGCTTAGAATTGCCTTTGTTATTCTAGGTCTCTTCTGGTTCCAGATGAATTTTAGGAGTGATTTCTCTAGATCTATGAAGTATGTTAATGGTATTTTGATTGGGATTGCATTGAATCTGTATAGTAATTTTGGGAGAACGTCCATTTTCACAAGGTTTGTTCTTCCTATCTGTGAACAGGGGATATTTTTCCATTTTCTGAGGCCCTCTTCGATTTCCTTTTTCAGGGTATTATAATTTTCCTTGTATAGCTGTTTTACATCTTTCGTGAGATTAATTCCTATTTCATTTGTTGGATGGTAGTGTGAACAGTGTGGCTTCTCTTACTTCTCTCTCAGTATTTTTGTTGTTAGTGTATAGGAATTCTATTGATTTTGGAGTATTGATTTTGTATCCAACTACATTGCTGAATTTATTTATTATATCTAGGAGTTTTTCAATAGAGTAATGGGGGTCTTCTATGTAAAGTATCATGTCATGCAAATCATGATAATTTAGCTTCCTCTTTTCCTATCTTTACTCCTTTTATTCCTGTCTCTTGTCTAATTGCTTTGGCTAGTATTTCCAGTACTATGTTGTATAGGAGCGGTAATAGGGGACATCCTTGTCTTGTACCTGATTTTAAGGTAAAGGCTTTCACTTTTTGGCCATTTAATATGATACTGGCTGTAGGTTTGTCATAGATAGCCTTTATCATATTGAGGTAAAGACCATCTATTTCCATTCTCTGTAAGGTTCTTATCACGAATGAGTGTTGGACCTTATCTAAATCTTTTTCTGCATCTATACAGATGATCATGTGGTTCTCACTTTTGGCTCTATTGATATGGTGGATTACATTTATTGATTTACATATGTTGAACCATCCCTGCATTCCTGGGATGAATCCCATTTGGTCGAGGTGAATAATCTTCTTGATGATTTGCTGTATCCTGTTTGCTAATATTTTATTGAGAATTTTTGTGTCTATGTTCATATAGGGAGATTGGCAAATAGTTCTTTTTTAGTTGGGTCTTTCTCTGGTTTGGGTACTAGAATAATATTTGCTTCCAGAAATGGCTTAGGAAGAATTGCTTCCCTTTCAATTTCATTGAAGAGTTTGAGGAGTGTCGGAATTAAGTCTTCTTTGTATTTCTTGTAGAATTCTGCAGTGAATTCATCTGGGCCTGGGCTTTTCTTTGTTGGCAAGGTCTTAATTATATTTTCAATTTCATTAATAAAAACTGGGTTATTCAGCAGTTTTTACATCTTCCCGATCCAGCTTTTGTAGTTCATATGTATCTAGGAACCTGTCTATTTCTTCAGTGTTATAGAACCTATGAGAGTAGAGGTTTTTCAAAATAAGTGTTGATGATCTTCTGTATTTCCACAGAGTCTGTGGTATTTTCACCTTTTTCCTTCCTTATTGCATGAATTTGAGTTTTTCTGTCCTTTTTTAAAATAAGGTTGGCCAGGGGCTTATTTTATTTATTCTTTCAAAGAACCAACTCTTTGATTCATTGATCCTTTGTAAAGTTTCCTTAGTCTCTACTGCATTAATTTCTGTTCTAATCCTTATAATTTCCTCCCTTCTTTTGCCTTTGGGCTTTGCTTGCTCTTCTTTTTCTAGATGCTTGAGTTGTAGCATCAGGTTATATATTTGGGTTCGTTCTGTCTTCCTGATGTGGCAACTCAGTGCAATAAATTTTCCTATGAGGACTGCTTTCATTGCATCCCACAAATTCTGGTAAGTTGTGTTTGTATTTTCATTTGCTGGTAGATATTTTTTTAATTTCTTCGTTAATTTCCTCTGCAATCCACTGATTGCTCAAGAGTGTATTACTCAGTTTCCATATATTTGTGAGGTTTTTGCAGTTGCTTTTATCATTAATTTCTAATTTCATAGCACTATGATCCTATAGCATGCATGGGATAATTTCAATTCTTTTGCATTTACTTAAATATGTTCTGTGGGATAGTATATGGTCTGTTTTAGAAAATGACCCATGTACTGCTGAGAAGAATGTATATTCTGTCGTTGTTGGATGGAAAACTCTATATACATCTATCAAGTGCATTTGTTCACATGTATGATTCAGTTCTGTTATTTCTTTGATGATTTTCTGTCTAGTTGATCTGTCCCTCTGTGTCAATGTTGTGTTAAAATCTCCTGTTATAATTGTGTTATTGCTTATTTGACTTTTCATTTCTGTTAATATTTGCTTTGTATAGCTGGGTGCTCTAATTTGGTGCATATATATTTAAGATTGTTATCTCTTCCTCTTGAAGTTTTCCCCTAACTAGTATGTAGTGACCTTCTTTATCTCTTTGGATCATTCTTGGTTTGAAGTTCACATTGTCTGCAAACAGGATTGCTACTCCCTCTTTTTTTTTGGTTTCCTATTGGGTGAAATATTGTTTTCCAGCCTTTGACTTTCAGTCTATGGGTTTCCTTTTGGGTAAAATGGGTTTCTTGTAGACAGCATATGGTTGGATGTTGTTCCTTGATCCATTCTGCCAGTCTCTTTTGTTTGATTGGTGAGTTGAGGCCATTTACATTAATTGTTATCACTGTTATATATTGGTTTATTGTTGACATGTTATCACTCTGCTGTTGTATCTTTAGCTTCCCATTCTATTTAATCGTCTGCCTTGCTTGGTGGTTTTATCCTATGTGTATCTAGAATGTCTTTCAGTATTCTTTGTAGGGTTGGTTTGGTGTTCATGAAGTTTTTCAGCTGCTCTTTGCCATAGAAGTATCTTATTTCTCCATCCATTGTGAAGGACAGTTTTGCAGGGTACATAAGTCTGGGTTGGAAGTGGTTTTCCTTTAGGATCTGAATAACTTTACTCCCTGCTTTTCTTGACTTCTTTGTTTATGTGAGAAGTCTGCTGTTATTCTGATAGGTTTTCCTTTAAAGGTGATCTGTCTTTTCTCTCTAACAGTTTTTAGTATTCTGTTCTTATGGTGGGTTTCTGGGACGGTGATTATTATGTGTCTGGTTGTAGTTTTATTTTGGTTATGGCTATTTGGAGTTCTATATGCTTCACTAGTTCAAATGTCAGTTTCCATTCTCATGTTTGGGAAGTTTTTAGCTGTTACTTCTGTAAACATCCTCTTGATATCATTTGGTCTGTCCCCTTCTTTTTCATTTATCCCTATTAATCTTATGTTATTTTTATTTGCATCATCCTGTAGCTGTTGAATTTTTATGTCATGATTCTTTGTTATTTTTAAAAGATCTTTCATCTTCTGTTCACTAGCAGTGATCTTGTCTTCGAGGTCTGAAATTCTATCTTCACTTTTATTGAGGCAGTTTTTACAGCTTTCAATAGAATTTTTGATTTCTTGTATATCTCTTTGAGTCTGCTTTATGTATTCTGCTTGTTTCTTATAATGTTCATTCAGGGATTCTATCTGTTTGCTTTGTTCCTCTAATATTTTAGCTGTGTCTTCACTAGATGTGTTCACTGTTTCTTTCACTACTTTTATCATTTCTTCTTTTACCTGGGCAATTATTTCTAATTTTAATTTCTCCATAGCTTCCCCTAGTTGCTTTTTTACTTCAGTTGATATCATTTAGTCATTTCAGGTGTATGACTTCTATTTTCTTCTATGTACATAGCTTCCAGGTTTTCTTGGGATGGCTGGTGATTTAAGCCTGCATTTTGGTCTTTCCTTTTGTCATTTTTCTTTATCTCCTTGGTTTTAGTGCTGTTCCAAATCTTCCTCTGGGTTTGTCACAAATCTCCTACTGCACCCTCTGCTACTGGAGCAGTCTCAGATCCTCTGCAGGTACTTGGCTCCCTAAATTGAGAGGCTGAAGCAGGGTGTGGAGAACTGTGGCCAATGAAACCCCCAGGACACAATCCCCTGTCCTAAGGGTGTGGATATGAACTTAACCACTGGCAGCCCTAGTCTCAAGATGTCCCCAGGCCAACCCAACTGAGTCAAGAGTTCTTGTGCAAGTTTTCTGCCTTCTGTACTGAAACAAGAATGCTGAGCATGGCTGACTGAGTCCCTGCAATCTGCTAGACACAGTCCAGTGTCCCAGTAGCTCCCTGGAAAATCAAAAGTCAGAAAGTAGGTCTCCAACTTTCCCCAGGTCACCGGAACTCACCTGGGGCAAACTCCAGCCCTCTGCAGATTCTTGTCTCTCTTAATTGAAATGCAGAAGCTGAGCTGGAGAACTAGGGCCAGCAGAGCCCCCAGGGCACAATCCCCCGTCCTGGGGGTGTGGATATGAGCTCAGCAGCTGGCAGTGCTGGTCTCAAGGTTGTCCCCAGGCCAGCCCAATTGAGCACAGAGTCCTCGTGCAAGGTTCCTGCCTCCTGGACTGAAACAAAACCGCTGAACGTGGTTGACTGAGGCCCTGCAATCTGCTGGACCCAGTCCAGCATCCCGATAGCTCCCCAGAAACTCAAAAGCTGGGACATAGGTCTTCAACTTTCCCCAGGTCCCCAGAACTCACCTGGGGCAAATTCTAATTTTTGTTGTTTTACATATTTATTTCATCTTCTAACTTGAGGACATAGACTCTCACAGATCAATGATCATATTAGGGCAATGTTAATGGATGAAACAAATCCTCTGTGGCATCACACAATGCTATGTGTCACTTAGCAGTAAGACAAGTATATTGAGATGTGTGCTCAGTAAATTCAAGGTTTTGCAAACATTATGATGTGCATGAGTAGATATAAATCAATCAGTCAATCAAATTAAGAGAAGCAGTGAACAAGAGATGCATGAGGTTCCGCCAATACATCATGACATACTCATTTTTGGTACATATAAGGAGCACATGCTAAAATAAGGGTAACATGTAAAAACACATGAACCAGTAACAAAGATGCTTATTGCCCTATTAGGCATTATATATAATCTTATATTTCAAGAGTATTGTACATAATTGTGCTATCCTTAATAAGACTGGGAAGTGCAGTGGTTCTGTTTACACTGGCATCACCAAAAATACCAGTGAAGCCCTGTGCTATGCTGGAAGGGAAGTTACTATGGATCCTGGCAGTCAGCACTTTTCTGCCCCATCGTGATCTTATGGGACCATGGCCAGACCTGCAGTCTGCCATTAGTGAGAACATCACAGTATGTGCAGGGCTGCAGTTTATTTTTTACTTAAGAAACAGTGTAGTTCATGTGTTCCTGATTAGTGGGTGGCTTTAACTCATATGGTGACTAAGAGTCCAGTTTCTCCACATCTTTTATTCATCTTTTGTTCATGTTTTCAATGTTAAATTTATTGGTACAATTTAGATATGCATATTGATCACATTCATCATAGGGAATTTGTACCTGTTCCTGGTATATCTTGATTCTTTCTTTCTCATTCTACTCCACTGTCTTCAACCTCTCTTCCCCTTCTTATTTGCAAAAGCTTTGTTTCCTTTTTATCCTTTTCTCATTTTTTTCTTTTCCCTTCCTTCCTTTCCCCATCTCCCCTTCAAATCCTTCCTTTTCCTTTTGAACAGTTTCTGCCTATTTCACAATATCTATTTTACATTTTGGTTCTTATCTAAACTTACACTTTCAAACACGAAAAAAACTAATGCAATATTACACATGTGTCTGATTTATTTCACTTAAGATTATGGCCTCAAGCTAAAATGATGTAACTAAAAATGCCTCAAAGTTATCATTCTTTAGGGATGATTAGTACCTCATGGTACAAAAAATAATCATTTTTTACCCATTCATTGGATGATGGGCAGTTGGGTTGTTTCCAAGATTTAGCTATTACAAACTATGCCAATATAAAAATGAGTATGCATATATCATTGTGGTACGGTGCTTTTGAGAAACTATCAATAAGAATAGCTGGGTCAAATAAGACCTCTAGCTTTAGTTTTTTGAGGAATCTCCACACTGACTTTCACAATAGTTGCTTCTGTGTACACTCCCACAAGAACAGAGACACATTTCTTTATCCTGACATCCAGCATTTGATACTCATCTGTTTCTTCATAATAGCCATTTTTTCAGCAATGAAATGGAATCTTGGTATTATTTTAGGGTACATTTCTCGAGTGATGAGTAAAAATTATTTTTTTTCAAATATTTATTTGTCATTTGTATTTCTTCATTTGAGAAGTGTGCATTCAATCCAGATGTCTATTTTCTGAATTGGGTGTTTAAATTCAGGGGTCTGATTTTTTCAATTCTTTATATGTTCAAGTTATTAGTACTTTGTGTGAGGAAAAACTGGCTAAAATTTTTCCTACTCTGTTAGATGTCTTTTGATTTAGTTGGTGATTTATTTTGCTGTGCAAAAGCTTTTTAATAAGATGAGATCCCAGTTGTTAATACTTCATCATATTTCGATGCAGTCAAGGTTTTGTTTATGAAGTCTTTGCCTACACCTATGTCTTTAAGAATTCCACTTATGCTCTCTCACAGGAGATATAGTTTTTCTGTTTTAATAATTAGATCTTTGATCTATTTTGGTTTTAGTTTGCTGCATGATGATAGACATGGACTTATTTCAGTCTCAAATATGTGGGAAACCAACTTTCCTAGCACTACTTATTAAAGAGGCTATCTTTCTTCCATTGAATGTGTTTGGCTTCTTCGCAAGAAATAAGGTGGCTGAATGTGTTTGTAGTTGTTTCTTCATGTTTCATTGTTTTCCATTGATCCTCAGGTGGGATTTTTTTGCCAGTATCATGCTGTTTTTATCATAGTAACTCTGTAGCATAATTTCAGATTAGGGATTGGGATGTCCCATGCTGTGCCTTTGTTGCCACGAATTGTTTTTGCTATTCTAGGTTTCTTCTGGTTGCAAATTAATTTTAGGCTTATTTTGTCTGATTCTGTAGGGTGTGCTAATGGCATTTTGATTGAGATTTCATTAAATCTGTGTGTCGATTTTGTGAGTATGGCTATTTTCACCATGTTGGTTTTTCCTACCCAAGGGCAAGGGACATCTTTTCATTTTCTAATATCCTCTTCAATCTCATTTTTTGAGTACTCTAGTTTTCAATATAGAGATAACTCACATTCATTGTCAGATTGATTCCTAAGTATTTTGTTTTTGGTTGCTGTTGTAAAAGGTCTCATTCCTCTAATTTCTGTCTCAGTAAGATTGCTGTTGGTGTACAGGAATGTTATTTAATTTTGAGCATTGACTTTGTATACAGCTATGAGGCTGAACTTAGTTATTAAATCTAGAAGTCTTTTGGTGGAAATTTGGGAATCTTCTTTGTAAAGCATCCTGTCATACTCAAATGATGATTTAGCTTCTTCTTTTCATAGTTTTATTCCATTCTCCCTTATTTTATTATTTTGTTTTTATGTCTGCTTGATCTAGTAAATGTTTCCAGAACTGTTCTGAAAGGAATAGTGATAATAAACATCCTTTTCTTATCCCTGATTTTAAAGTGAATACTTTCAGTTTTTTATCATTTATTATGAGGTTGGCTGTTGGCTTGTCATAGATGGCTTTTACCAGATTGAGATGAAGAGCAGTCTATTACAATTTTCTGTAGCGTTTTGTCATGAATGAGTTTTGGACTTCGTCAAAAGTTTTTTCTACATCTATTGAGATGATCATGTGATGTATGTCTTTGGCTCTGTTTATATGGTGTATCACATTTATTTGCATTGGTTGGACCATCCCTTTATCCCTGGGATGAATACTACTTTATCATGGTGTATAATCTTCTTGATGATTTGCTGCATCATGTTTGCCAGTATCTTGCTGAATATTTTTGCTCATTAGGGAGATTGCTACATAGTTAGTTTTTTTTTTTTTGCTAGATCTTTCTCTAGTTTTGGTAACATGATAATACTTGCTTCCAGGAATGACTTTGGAAGTATTCCATCCCTGTCAATTTTCATAAAGAGCCCGAGGAATAATGGCATAAGATAATCTCCAAATTTTTTGCAGAACTCAGCAATGAATGTATCTGGACCTCAATTTTTCTTTTCTGGTAAGTTTTTAATTACATTTTCATTGACTGATACTGGGTTATTTAGGATTTTTATTTCTTCTCTATTCCACTTTGGTATTTCATATGTGTTATGGGTTGTGTCTGGATATCTCCCAATGCCTCATATTGCCAGGGGAACAGGCTTCTAGAATTTTGATTGACTGGTATTGCCCACTCACCCTATGCTGGGGTAGCCTGCATACAATATAAGAGACAAGAAAAGTCTTCTCTCCACACTCTTCCTTTTTGCCTTTGCTGCTTTTGCTGTCTTCTACTGTCATGTTGATTATAGACTATATTATGGTTTGTGTTTAAACATCCCCCAAAGACTCACAAGGTCATGGGAGTGGACCTTTAAAGGTGACTGACTCTAGTGTCTGTGATTGGTTCATTGTCAAGTACTGGGATTATCTATGTGAGTGCTGCACCTGTCCAGGCATGGATAGCTGGCATAAAATATAAGAGAGGGAAGTAGGTATGCTTTGTCCATTTTTGTCCTTTTAATTCTTGTAGCTTGCAGCCACCATAAATAATTGTCCCTCACCCATGTCACTCAGCCTTGGAGACAGCTGAGTATAGCCTGAAACCTCCACAAACTGTAAGCTAAATAAACCTTTCCTTTCTTTATTTTGAACATCGGGTATTTTGTCTCAGTAATGAGATACAAGTAACCAATACAGAATTTGGTACCAAAGGAGTGGGGTTGTTGCTGTGACTGTACCTGACCACGTGGTTCAAGAGCTTTTGAGAATAGCTTATGGAAAGAATTTGGAAAGATTCACTGATAGTATCTGAAAGCATACAGCTGAAATCACTTAGCCTGTTCTGTGTGGGAAATTCTGGTCAGAGCTCAGAAGACCAGAAAACCAGCAAAGACCAGGCTCAGGAAGTTTTTGCTAGGAAGAAGTACTGTATTGGTTGTTGGACTCCACACAATGTGTTAAAGTTATGACTTGGCAGAAAGTTTGTCTGCATTTTGCTCACATGCAGAGGCTTTTCCTGAGACTGAGATTAAAGGCAACAGACTAATTGATCTGGTAGAAGATATTTCAAGGCAGTGAAATGTTGAGGCTGTGGCATGGCTGTCGTTGGGAGCTGTTAGCCAGACATGTTGCAAATCAAAAGCAAGGAGCTCAGCTGGATGATTTAAAACATTGTAAATGTAGTCAAAAAGCAAGCTTCAATAAAGTTGTGAATTTAAAGGCAGAGCTGAGATCTAGATTGCTGAGAAGGAACTAGAGAATAGAAAAGATAACCTGGAGGCATTATGAGAAGTGGTGGCAGGTCTCCGCCCACTGCAGTCTCAAAACTGAAAAGTTGGAAGACATTGCTCTGAAGAGAAAGCCACACAAACACCATGTTCCAGAATGGTGACAGAGGCCACAGCAGGTTCCAATATGGTGGTGGCAGCCTCAGGTTCCAGAATGGCAGTGACACTGAGCATTTGCTCCTCACAATCAGGTTCAGAGTGCTCAGTGATCTGGGCACTAAATCCTTGTGGCCAAGAGAGCAGAAAGCTAGGTACTGCTCTAAATGGCAGCAGACCTTGGCATCATCCACTGGGGGTTGGTTTTAGGTGCATAAAAAATGCAGGAGTTCTGAGATCAAAAAGGCCTTCACCCTAATTTCAGAAAGTCTGGAAGGCCAAGTGGTGTGACAATGGGAAAGCAGTGTCTGAAACTGTGAGTGTGAAGCCAAAACTGTAATGGAGAACCCAGAATTTTGGAGAAGCCAGGAGTGTGGATCATCTAACAAAACCAAAGCAAGGAAGCAAAGCCAGCCCAAGAGAGAAGCCATGGGAGCTACAACCATGAGAAGGGCCATGGGGATGGAGTCACTCAAGCCTTTAGGGGCTCAAAACCAGATTTCTTCAGATGTTGAGCATGAAATTACCTGATTTTGTTTGCCCTGATGGACTTTGAACTTTCTTTTGTCCCATTCCTTTGCATCCTCCTATTTGTACCTTTTGAGATGGTAGTGTTTACCTCATGCCATTGTGTGTTGGAAGTGTTTAATTTTGTATTCATTTGTCCAGGGAGCTATAGCTAACAGTTTGCTTATAGCTCAGAGGAGATTTGGGACTAGGACTTTCAGCAATGCTGAAACTGTTTTGACTTTGGTAACTCTTGAAGATGGATTAAATGTCTTTTGCATAAAAGATATGCTGGAGTATTGGGGGCAGGGGTGGAATGTTATGGTTTTTATTTAAATGCCCCCCCCCAAGTCTAACGTGATCATGGGTGATGAGTCTTTCACAGACGGCTGAGTCTAGTGTTTGTGATTCTTTCATTGTTCAGTGCTGGGATTAACTGTTGTAGTGCTGCACCTATCCAGGGTAGATAGCTGGCATACAGTATAAGGAAGGGAAGGAGGCATGCTTTTTACCTTTTTGTCCTTCACATTCTTGTGGTTTGTTGCCGCCATAAATGGTGCCAGGCCACCCTGCCTTGGAGGAAGTTGAGTGTGCACTGAAATCTCCACAAACTGTAAGCTAAATAAATCTTTCTTTTATTGATATTGGGAATCAGGTATTTTGCCTTAGCAATGGGAATAAAATAACCAAGGCAGACTGAAATCCCCACAAACTGTGAGCTAAATATACCTTTATTTCCTTGAGTGTTGTGTATTTTGTCTCAGCAATGAGAGAAAAGTAACCAACACAGCATGTATCCAAGAATCTGCCCATTTCATCTTTTTCCTTTATTAGAGTAAATGTTCTCAAAGTTAGTATTGATGATCTAAATTTCTTCAGGATTCTCTGTGATTTCACCCTTTTCATACTAATTGTATGAATTTCCTTATTTTTATGAGGTTAGATAAGGGTTTATTAATTTTATTTAATTTTTAAAGAACTAATTCTTTAATTCATTGCTTCTTTATATTTTTTGTATTTTTTTGCTATTCTTGGTTGCCTTAATTTCTGTTCTGATCTTTATAGTTTCCTCCCTTGTAAAAGCTTCAGGCTTGATTTGTTATTTTTCTAGAAGTTTACAGGTTTTACATTAGTTTTTTTTTAGCTTGTTCTATTTTCCTGATACGATAATACACCTGTATAAATTTCCTTTCTAAGACTGCTTTCATTTCATCCCTTAAGTTCCCGTATGTTGAATCAACATTGTCATTTAATTGTAGATAATTTTAAATTTTTTCTTTCATTTCATCTGTGACTCATTGATTGTTCAGTTGGATATTATTTAATTTCCATGTGTTTATGGAGTTTTGTGGTTTCTTCTGCCACTGATGTCCAATTTCATTGCATTTTGGTCAGATAATATGCATGGGGTAATTCTAATTGCTTTGCATTTACTTAAGAATGTTCTTTGGTGTAGTATGTGTTCTATTGTGGAGAACATCCTATGCACAGCTAAGAAGAAAGTATATTCTGATGTTGTGGGTTCAAACACTCTGTAGTCATGCACTAAGTGCATTTGCTCAAAGGTTTAGTACAGTTTTGATGTTTCTTTGCTGATGTTTTGTCAAGTTGTTCTATCTCTTTGTGACAGTGGAGCATTACGTACCCCATGACAATGGTGTTAGTAATTATTTGATTTTTCATGTTAATTAATATTTGTTTTATATAGTTCAGTGCACCTGCATTTGGTGCACAAAACAATGAAAGCAAAAAGCATTTCACAGCAAGTTAATAGAATATCAACAGTGGCTACAATAATGCCTCATGTTATCTTTAAAATAGCTGTCCATAACATAACACATAACAAAATCAAGCAAAACAGAATAGAATAAAACCAGTAAAAAACAATGAAAATGACACAGGATTTCAAAATAAGGTAACAGGGATTTTGTAATGGCTGCCACCTTCCCTTTATAGACATTTCCTCCCCTTTCACCTTCACAACATCTATTGTACATTTTGGATCCCATTAACTCCTTCAGTTTTCTTTCTTTAATTTTAAAGGAAATAAAATAGAGCAACAAAATGAGGAAACAGTGATAAGACCATAGGAAATCTACCACAGTCACTATTGCATACTGTTGTCCTCTAAATGGTTGCTCAACTTTAGCGTGGCAAAGTCAATCAAATAATGCAGTACCTCTGAATCAGCAGGTTGCTTACATGGGGAGCAAGAGAGGGGGGTGCAGCATTTTTCTCACCTGAGCCTGTGCAGTGAATGGCTCACAGGTACGGGCTTTGCTTCCATCTTGGTTCCCCTAGCCTTCTTCTTGCTAGAGATTCCAGTTAACCGCTATGGTGTAGGACAGAGAAAGAAAACAAAAACAAGCAAACAAACAAACAAATCCTGGAGCCTGGTGGGGAGGGAGCAGTCATTTTCCCCTGTGTGCACTGGTGAAATTTGTTGTCAGTGTGCCAGAGTGTCCGCTGTGTGCATGAAATTAAAAGAAGTGAGGGACTTTATATTCTGTGTGTATTGAGTTGCCACACATTGAATTGCTCCCATTTTTTTTGTGAAATTTCTGGTAATGGAGTGTTTTGTTCTGGTTTGTGCTCCACCCACAGGTAGTATGCCCCTGGGCAGCTCTGTGGGCAGGATAATTATTTTACAAAGTCCTGGGCCTATGTGTTGTTTGATCTAGGAGTCGCATTTCAGATTAGCTTTGGCATCAGCATGTTTTTCCCTCCCTTTCTTCCAGTGACCTGTGTTTTTAGTTGACTGTCTTAATAGTTCTGTGGCTCCTCCTATATTCCATCACACTGAATCTCTTCCTTAATGTCTTTTGACCTCCAAATCCCAAAGAATTCTCAGAGTCCAGCCATAGAAACATACGTAGTTGTAGTGAAACCATACCTGAGAACTAAATACTCAAGTCTGGAAGGAATGCTTATTATTTCTGTTCCTATTCTACATAACTCCAAATAGGAATGAGAAAGGGAGGGAAACAGCCCAGGCTAGGTAGCTATCTTTCTGTTAATATTGCACATTCTGGAAGGTGAACTGATTTTGGCTGTTCCAACCACCTTAGTCAAATACTTATCTTTTACAGATGAAGAAATTTAAAACCTAGAAGTTACGGGTCCATCAGAGATCTCTATTATTTTCCCATGGTGTTTTCATGATCTGTGACTGCTTTGTACACTGCAGGGAGGCTTTCAAATAAACTGTGAACTGTATGAAAAGAGGACATGTTAGATGATTATAGTAACCAAATAATAATGTTGTCAATATATTTACACTTACTTACATCTTAAAGTTTTATTTTTAAGTTTTATTTTCACATAATTGTTTGCTATTAAAAATAATCATAAAATGTGCCTTTAATAAGAAAACCTCTGATTTTGGTGCTGGATTTCATTTAGAGGTTAGTACCCTGGATGGATATATCATCATAATAAAAAGGCATTATTCTACTTTACGCTTCTTGCAGAATAAATAGAGGGAATATAGGAACTGTCTGTACTACAAGAGCCACTCTATAATCTGAAGAATCTGATCTAAATGGAGAATGCTAAAATTTTTGAAAGCTGTATTTACAAAATGTGTTCCAGTGTTCCCCGATAATCAGCACATTCTTTCTAGGTATATATTTGAAGACTTTTGCATCTCCACTCTAGCACTGAGGCAGTAGGTAAATAATGTTCTGCTGTGTATAAAATATTACTAAGCTACTCAAAGAAAAAATAAGAAGACACATAAAATTAATAGCATAATAAAAATTCTCAGGCAGATATTTTAGTTATTAGTATTGCATCACTGTATCTATAAGGTTCCTAACCAGAGGAACAAAAATCTTTTTTCAAATATGGTTAAATAAATGAAGGAGGAATATTGCATTACATACGCAGAAATGTTTATTCACTCACCTTTCAACTGAACACCTACTACATGCCTGAGGTAGTTCGTAGACTAGGGATTCAACAAGGGTCAATACTCATGAGCTCCTTACTTTTCCACTTAGCTGTACAAACATTCAGATCTTTATTAGCAACAAAATAAAAATTTTGATTATGGTACACAACAAAAGCATGATTTTTAGGAGTGAATTTGTATAAATTGTCTATTCAAGCATCAGAATTTTAACTAGGTCTGGAGTAAAAATACAGGCAGACAAGAACCTGCAGCAGAGGACTCCATGGAGTAAAGAGCTGTTTACCAGTTTGAAGACCAACCACTAAAACAAAGTAAAACTAGTTTGTGCATGGGGCTCTCAGGCAGTGTCCTTGAACATGAAAAAATATACCTTCAAATCTTAGAAACTCTAACACATATTTACAGTGGACTTTCATAAGACTGTAGGATATCATTAGGCTATTGGTTTCAGGGACTTACCACTTGCAGAATGTAAAACTTTAAATCTACTTTTTTAAAGAATTTTATCCTTTGATGTATTGTGGGTGATATATTTAGAAGTTCCAAAGTTGGTGCAAGTTTTTTGGTGGAGAATTTAAAGATACTTGTTTTGTTTTTTTATCCAGATGTCACACTAGAGTTTCATACTGTCATAGGTGGGGCTTTTAGGAAGGGATTGGAGCACAGTGTCCTGATATTTATTAGTGGATTAGAGCACTGATGAGTTTATACCTTAATGTGATATTGAATGTGCAGTCTGGTTGGAGGAAGTGAGTGCCTGGAGATGTGGCCTGGAGGGTGGGTTCCCCACTCTTCCCTTGATCCTTCTGTGCTTCTTGTCTGCCATAACATGAACTGTCACCCCTCTGCCATACCTCACTGCTTTGGAACCCTTGCCTATGGACTGGAACTTTTACAAACTGTGAACCAAATAAACCCCTTCTCTTTTAACTTGAGAGTGTTGTATATTTTGTGTCAGCAATGAGAAAATAACTAAAACATATGTTTACATTTTATAGAATAAACCTGGCTGGTTGAGCCATGTGTTACAATTATTTTGGTCATAATTCACAATTATAAGGCAATTTTAAACTCAGTAAGTCTTTACCAAAAAATCAATCAGAGTGAGTGACATATAGAGCTAGTGACATAGAGAGCACAATAAAGGGTTAGTACTTAGAAGACTGCAAGTTACAATTATAAAATTCATAATAAGTATAAAAATGTGCTGGATTTTGGCAAATAATACATTAAGTTGAACAATTATAAATCATAGTTTATAAATCTTACATTTTAATATGCAGTGCTTATAAAATGTATTGCATTACAGGTAAGTATATGTACCTATGTGCATAATAAAAGCATGTTATATTCAGTTATATGATGATTTTCTACATATATAAAATTGTCCACTTGCTTTTTATTTATGTGACTGTTTTAACAAGCATTACACAGATTTTATTCTTTTATTTTCCCCCATCAACTTTGGCATCTGAATCATTTGAAAGCTACAAATAAAAAGCAAAATATCACCCTAAGATTAATGTCTTATAGTAC
>PVJX010028930.1:0-23408 GCA_004027295.1 Dolichotis patagonum | reverse complement strand
TTTAAAATGTTATAGTAATGTTATGAATATATTAAATTTAGTTAGCAAAAATAACAGGAATGTTTAATTAAAAACAGGCAGAGTCTAGGAAATTGCCCTCAGGGTACTGGCAGCTTTGATCTATACCCAAAGCATAAGCACACATGGTCCTCTCCCTTTAGTTCATAGTTCTCAGTCCCAGGCACATTTCAAGATCAGCCGAGTTGTTTTAAATGCCATCTACTGTCTTAGTTCATTTTCTGTTGCTATCACAGAATACTTAAATCTGGGCAATTTAGAGTGGAAAAAGACTTGTGGTTGTGGAGGCTGGAAAGTGGAGGAGAGTGGCAGCAACTTCAGAGTTTCTGGAGTAGACCTCATGCTACTTCAATTCATGGCAGAAAGCAGGACAAGCAGGCCCGGGCAGGGGAGATAAAGCACTAGAGGCGGCCTCTGTGACAACCTGTTCTTGCAAGGACCAACAAGCCCCTTTCAGAAAGGCAGTGATCCCTGCTCATCTTCTAATGTCTCCACTGCCTTTTGACAACACTGCATTGGGAATGAGGTTTCTCCATGAATTTTGGATGGGCGAACCACATCCAAACCACGGCACCGAGGTTCACTCTCTCCCCTAGATTGTTTACCCAGCAGACTCCAGACTCAGGGAAGCCAGTATTTCTAAAGGTCTCCCAGATGATTATAATAGGCAGTCAGTAGTGAAACTACCATTTTAGGGTACTTTGGTGGAAAAGTACAAGTACTTTTGAAAGATGGCACCAAGAAATTGGAGATAGGAAGTCTGCTGAGGACGCTGTTTCATGATCTAAAAAAGAGTACACCTGTGTGCATTTATTTATATTAGAATCTCTGAAAAATGTGTGTCTAGCATACCACAGTAGAGACACAAACAATAGCAGGTACACATTGACGGGTAAGTACACAGACATCAGCAATAAGTAAGCCAGGCTTTATTCATTAAGCAAGCAGGGCTTGCTTACAAAATCAAATAAATTCATATAACAACTCCATAGAGCAAAGACACAGCATCAAGAACCAGGAATCTAATTTGATTTTGGCCTGTATAAAGTTAGGCCAACTTCTGACAAATCAGACCTAGCAAGTTGGGGATTCTAATACTATTTGTCCATAATCCAGAAATCACACAGGGAGAACATAAGTACATTTGCACAAACACGCACAGACACATCTTTGCATTTGCACACACACTAGTCAAGTTGTTTTGAACAGTTCTCAAATTCAGATACTTCAAACCACCCTGAGGGATCTGTGAGGCTTTTGTTATTGCTACCGCAGGTCCCTCTTCCCCAGAGCCAAAGGCCAAGGCCCTCTTCCGACTCCTCCTGGGAGCGGGCCCTCTGTCCTAGATTGGAAGGCACTTGGCAGGGGACAAAAAGAAATCACAATCCCACTCCCCACTCCCAGGGCAGTACTCTCCTTGCTTCACAATTCTTTTTTGCTCTCTGGACCCCCAAACAAGAGGCCACTTAGAAATCAGAGTTGTGAAACAAGGCAGCATTGTCCCCTGGGCCAGGCTTTCCTGAGGCTTGAGAGAGAAAGATGAGAAGAGTCCTTGGGCCACAGTGGTCTGGAGGCAAATGGGCACCTGGGGAAGAAAAGTTTCCCAAGCAGCTGACCAAGCCAGAATCCTCTGAACTGACCACAAGAATCTCTGCTGTCTTCTCTGTTGTTTGAGAGTTCCTCTCTGAAGCCCTTGCTTCAAAGAACCATCTCTTTACACGTGGGGCTCACACTAGCCTCTCCTTTGTGTTAAGGCATCTTGGAGAAGTCACAAGCCAAACCTGAAGAAGCAGAGAAGGGATGCTGGGGTACAGTTCCTATGTTCCACCCTGGAGCGGCCCCCCACTCCCCCACAAAGAGCCACTCTTCAGAAAGAAAGACCCAGCTTGTCTGACTAGAAGAACCCCGAGTGGGCCTACAATGAAACCAAGTTCTCTATGCACTGCCATGAGACCCCTCACTCTCAGACTCTGCCCTCCACTCTCAGAATTGGTGGCATTAATTATTGAGGAATTTTTGAGACAATCATTAATTATGGGGAGGCCTCACCCTGCCTCCTACTCAAGTTTTCCACCGAACATCATCTGAAGCCCAAGGCGTGCTCCCCAATTTGAATCTCAAATGGCTCTCTTGGTCCCATAGATGTGCTTCATGAGGGACACTCAGCACCCTCATTTTGGTGCAGTTTCTTCAGGACCCAGCATCCTTTTTTTTTTCTAAAATGGTACCCCTCCCATCACCACAGACCTCATACCAGTTAGAGTGATTTTAACTGCAAGCTATAAAACAACCAATTAAAATATTTTTAAAGAAAAAATAGTTATTGATGGAAAGGCCTAAGAAATGATACTCTTCAGGGTGGAATCCTCAGCTGTTCTCTTCTGCATCCTACGATAAATCTTCCTCTCTGTGTTACCTGACAGTCTTCACAGTTGCAAAATAGCTTTAGTAGCCATGTGCTCAATGCTAGAAGAGAAATTTTCTTCACATGGTACCTGATTAAGAGCAATGGTACTACTCTCTTTATAATCCCAGCAAAACTCCTTTGGGAACTGCTAGAGGGTGGCACCTTCTTAGATGACCCACCTGTAGGGAGCTGTGGAAGCTGGAGATTGATCACATGTGTGGGGCTAAAGCAAGGCCAGCCCAGAAAAACAGAAAGACCAAAACAAGTTATGTAAGCAAGCTGTTCCAGCACCAGGAAGGACCCAGGCCTGCCAAGCAATGGGTTGCTAGGCAGAGGGGCTGAAATAGACATCATCTTTCCCAGTATACAAATAAAGGTGCTACAGAGGTTGAGCAGTCCCTTTCCTCCCATCAGGAGGATAAGGGCTCCACCTGCCCCCAGCTTTGTCTTGTCTTTATTTTTCTCATCCTCTCGCCGGTCCTTAACCCAAGAACCTCAGGAGCTGCACTGGGTTGCGGCACCCACCTGTATAACTTAGTGGTGGACTGAAGAGAGGACACCTGATCCAAAATGAGCTTATCAGAACATTGCATTCCTTTGGTCACCGTTATGGTGTTCATGGACTGAGGGCTTGATCCTCAGTATAGCAATGTTCAGAGGGAGGCTACAAGAGGTCACAGGGTCATGAGAGCACTAATATCCTTTAATCAGCTCATAGCTGAGTCAGGCATTCAGAGGTGGGGCTCAGTGGGGGGCATGTCTTTGAGGGGTGTGTCTTATTCTCAGCTCCTTTTTTTGCCTCCTCTCTCTGCATCCCAGCTGCCACGAGGTGAGTAACTTTCCCCTGACACATCCTTCTACCTCTTGTGCCTCCCCACAGACCCAGATGTAGACATCATACCATGGACCAAACCATCTGTGACCGTGAGCTAAAATAAGCCTTTCCTCCTTTAAATTATTTTGCTCGGGTTTTGTCACAGTGATGAAAAGCTGACTAACCGAGCCATAGTGATTAGTCGGGATGGGCACCTCACCTGAGTTGACCAATTATCGTCTATAATTGTTTCTTAGGAATTTTCTAACTGAAGCTGGGGTAAGAGTCACTTTTCTCAGGCTGTGATACTATATGGAGATTATCCCGGGCCTGGCAGCCGCACTCACCTCATGGAGAAGCCATTTGACAGAATGATTCCAGTAGTTAGAGAAACCTAGTCAAGAGCTAATGAGACAACATCTTGATGAAATATGAGCTCCTAATTCCAGTTCTGCCTAAGGCCAATTTCCATTTTTCCAGTAGTTGATACTGGACTATAGCTCCCTGCTGAAGATGGTCCCATACATCTTGCATGCCTATTGCTAAGTCATAAACGGCAAATGGAGAAGATGAAGCTCAGCTTGCTATCAGATCTGCTTCTAGAGAGGGAAAGAGAATTGCTTTCCCCTATGCTGTCTAGGGGAAGAATGAGTTTCAGATAGAATTTGGAATTTTGTTGCAAAGGAAGAATCAGTCAGGGATTGGATGTTGGGTGAGCAACACAGTATCCATTCTAGCAACCAGATGACCCCCAGGATTGATGATTTATCTGAATGCAGCTGTTTCTCTCTAAGCAATGACAGGAAGACATCTGAGCCAATTCACTCTGCGTATTGCTGGGGCATCTCATCCACTAGCTAGCAAAACAAGTTGCTAGCAAAACAACTAGCTAGACAAGTTGGTAGTGTCTTGGCAAATACAAACTCCAACAAATGTGGGTAGTGACATCCAGGCCAGCAAGAAAAGAAGAGGGAAACACTCCAACACAAGGGACTCAGGTGGCGGCCTCACTGTCCAGAGCTGCCTCCTCTCACCTGCAGATATGGGGCAGGACTGACCCACAACCAAGGCCTCCTCTGGGTCACAACTAAGACAGGGCTGTGTTGATAGCATTCTCCTTTTTTCCCAGTTTTGCTTTTATTTCTTTATTCAACAATCATTGCAGGAGCATCTACTCTGTACCCATAAGAATATTCTGCCTTCACTGTTATATTTCTCAACACAATGGTTACTCTCTTGTTCCTGTTTAATTTTTTTTTTTGTAGCTCTTTGGTAAATTAATGGACCTTTTCTATAGTATCTTTAAATTCCATTCTCCTTCTCTGATAAACTTCTTTGTGTTTGCTATGTATGTAACTTCCTAATTTAGTCTATAAAATACTTCTACCCAAAAACCCTAGAATTCACTCCAGGGCATGGAAATAAAGAAACACAACAGAAAAAGAGAAGAAACTATTATCTATCTGTAGGAGCTGGTAAATTCCATAAATAGATTTCTAGACAAAAGGCTGCCTCTGAAGTGACAAGATGAGCCACAGAAGTCCCAAACTCACCAGCTGGGAAGAGCAGCTTCCTGAGAAGGTCTGTTTCCCAGGTCAGACATCACCATACAAAGATGCAGGAGACAGCAAAGTGCTACAGGCAAATCTCCAGGGCACTGAACTACCAACCAAAAGCCAAACTGAACCACACTAATTTGCTAAAGCTTGAGCCAGACTGGACCTGTTAGTGCATCTTGTTTTGTTTTTTCAAAAGAACAAAAAAAAAATACATTATTTGTGCTTTGTAGGGAAAAATCTCCATGAAAAAGTTTAAACTAGGAAGAAACCTATCTGCATTCTGGACCTCTACTGAACTGATCTTTCTGCAGTGACTTTCTAATCCAAAGTCCTCTTTAAAGTCCTTTAAATACCTGCCTGTCTTTAAGAAGTCCCTTTCTTCCTCTCTCTCTTCTTCCTTCCCACCCCCTCTCATGTTTGTCTCATCTACCTTCTACTTCTTTTCTCCCTTTATTCCTCCTTTCCCTCTTTTCTCCTCCTTTCCTTCCTCTCTTCCTCTTTCCCTGCCTCCCTTCCTTCTTTCTTTAATTTTTGTGTAGTATTTCTTTCTGCATTTCAATCTCTGAAAACTTCCTCTGCCACTGGCTTCTGAAAGGATGATCTCTCTAGCTTTTCTCTCCTTTGGATTTCTTGAACTCCGTGGTCTCCTGGCTTCTCTTTGACAGTCCTAGTCTCTTCAATATTGCTGCCCTTATACTTTCTCCTTTACCTTATTTACTTCTCATCCAACCTCCTCCATGTGTTCTCATCCATCCTCTTGACTTTTATTAATACCTATGGTGTTGAGTACTCAAATGATACCGCCAAACTCAGACTTTCTTACAAATTCAAGATCCAAAATTTTTTTTTACTTTAAAGACAAAACAAAGCCAATCAAGACAATGCAGCAAAATTGGTACAGAATTTCAGAGCAGGATACTGGGAAAATGATAATAGCTACCATAGTATATCTTGTTATCTTCAAAATAGTTACGCATTCCATCAGGAATAGCAAAATCAAACCAAAAACAAAACACTATAAAATCAATCAAAACAGAATATTGAATAAAGCAAAACAATTAATCAGAACAAAGTATAACAATGAAAACAGCATTAGACTTCAAAGACAAGAGAGAAGGAAATCCCCATATTTGCTATATTACATATTTTCATCCTCCAGAGAAATGCTCAGCCCGCTGGCCCCAGGCCTGCATAGTCAACCAAACAATACAAGCATTTAGTAGCTTTATGTACCTTAGTGGCTATAAACTCAGGTTGTCCTCAGAACCATCCAGTTGCTAATGGGGTGGGGGAGAAAGGGAGAGGGGTGGGGCGTGATTCTCAGCCCGGGTGCCAGTAGGCTTGGGCTGCTTACTAGGAAGTCTGGATAGTTGATTTCTTGATTGGTTCCCCTAGTCCGGCATGGCGGATTCTCTGGAGACGCTGGCTTTTTCTTCCTGGTGTGCGCACAGCTTGCGCTGCTTTCCAGGAAGGCTGCAGCATTGATTTCTTGGTTGGTTCCCCAAGTCCCGGCACCAAGATCCACAATTCTGACTACCCAAAAAACATCATCACAGGTATTTCAAGTCTAAGTTGTTCAAAACATAACTCACTGCCTTCCTTTCCTATATCATGTCCTATTCTAGTCTTTTCTAACCCACTCAAAGGCATCTTTGCTAGCTTACCGTGTGAGGCAAAAACTCAGTCACCTCAGAGCGTTGGCATTTACCTTTTCCCTCATCCACTGTGCCTCATCAAGCACCAAACTCCATCATTTCTAAACTAAGTGTCTCATATTTATACTCTCTGATCCAATCTGGTATCATAGCCTTTATCTAATCCAAGTCACTCATTATAACAATAACCTTTCTGCTGGTTTTTCCATTGCTTCTGAGCCTCTTGGTAAGAACAACTGAGTATCTGCCTGCTTTTCCTTCCCTGGAATCTTGACTTTATCCTGACCATACTTCAATAAGATTCTTTCTGAAACACAGATCCAGTATGTCACTATTTAAAGATTTTGATAATTCTCTCCTAATCAGGACAAAATTCAAACCCTTTAACATTTGTGTTCTTATATCTTACCTCCTGCCTTACTCTTTTCCACAGTGTATTTCTATTTTACCAGTTTTTTGGAGCAGTACCTTCTACTGCCTGTCCATCCCTCTGTTCATATTGTTCCATCTTTCTGGCATTTCCTCCTTCACCAGTATCACTCATGGCCTAGTCACTGTCTTTGTCTGTCTAACTTGTGGAAAACTTAATACTGTTAAAGAATAGATAAATGTTTGAAAAATTCAGGTTCCTCCTTTAAAATCTGGCTGTATCATCACTATCCCTGGAAAGACCTTCTGTCTTATTTGGCAGGATTAGAGTCCCTCTTCTTTGCTTCCATAGTAACTTCTGTATTTCTTCTTGTAGATTGTTTCAAACACATTTTAATTTGTCTGCTATCTTTGCCCATCACATATTATGAGCCTCTCGAGGACAGGGATGGAGACTTGGTTTCTATGCAACCTCAAATGCCAGGGAAGTGTCCTAAGCAGATATTTGTTGAAATAAAATGAGATGGACCAAACCAGCACATTAAAATATCCTAAATGAAATCTTCCATGGGCTGTTTTGTTCAACTCAAATACATGCTTTTGGAGTCAAGTATATGTGAAATGGTAGGAGGGGAAGCATCTGACTTCAGTGGGGGAGGGCTCAGTTGCTGTTCCCTCTGAGAGAGCAAAGAACAAAAAGGTCTCCCACTTTGTCATTCTTAATAATGTGTGGGCAGCAATCAGGGTTTAACAGCAGTAGTTAAAGCAGGTCCTCTTATGTTCTATGTGAAAACTGGAAAAAAATAAGCAAACACAACAGCAGAAACCAATGTAATGCCTCTCTTTCCTATTTAACAGTACCAGCAAGCAGTCTATTGATGCTAATTACTTGGAGGGTAGGAGGCCTTCTTGGTTCCCAGGGAAAGGTGAAATAGTTTCCTAAGAAAAGCCTGATCTACAAGATTACATGTCAATATTTATACCCTTTCCAGGACAGGCAGCAGAAACATGAAGAGATGGCAGAAGCCGTCCTGTGCCAACTGGTAATGTTATCAACCCAGGGTAAGCCAAGAGTAGCCTTTTACTAGGAAAATCCTGTGCTTTGCTGCTGCTCAAAAATGTCTACTTACACAAGCATATTCGATTTATATGAAAGGGGCCTAAGTTCTCACAGGGCAATCTGGTGTTGGGAACCTTAACTACTACTCAGGAAAGCTAGGAAAGAAAGGAGATAGGTAAAAATACGGGAGAAGGAGAAAAGGAGGAGGAGGAGGGCTGGATTTCTTGTTTGTTTGCTGTTGAATCTCACTTGATGTAAGTTACAGTAAGACACACATCAGCTCCGCACAGAACAGTTTCACTGCTGCCAAATCCAACTCTCAGCAAGGAACACAATGGCAACTAGATGGATGGGTCCTGGAACCCGTGACATGCACAGAGCAAGTGGCGATGTGTAGGTGGAAGGGAGAGTTTTGTACTGAGACCCCTGGGGGAGCCTGGCAGCCTCACTGAAGGAAATGGCAGCTAGGAAAGAGATGCATTCCAAAGATGGACCATGGGATAGTCTCATGCATTTTCTAGAACTATTTTGGAGTCATGCCCTGAAGATATTTTACCTAGCTTGACATTTGCGGTTGAGTATTTAAAACCCAGAGCGGTAGTTTTTTTCTTCCTTTAATTTATTAATTGTACTTCTTAGAACCACAATTGGTAGAATGAGTACTATACTAGTTATCCATTGGAACAATTATTAGCTTGTTTCTCTCTATAAAGCCTGGCCATACCGTTCCTAATCTTTTCCTTGGAGTGCAGCCTTCCAATGGACAGGTTGGTCATATAGGGACAGAGAGCTCCTGAGATGCTTGGAGTGAGGAAGTGGGGCTTCCAGTAGGAGTGGGGGAGGGAGCATGAACTACACCATGGCAGGAGCCACCTCTGCAGTGCTTCTGTCAGGCTTCTGCCAGAAGACCTGTTCATCAATGGACTAACATTCGGATGTCAACAAACCGAAAATTTCCAACAGCCATGTTAGCAGAGCTTATTAAACAGGAATAAACAAAGAGGTTAGAAAGCTGGTACTGCAGATTATGTGGAAATGTACATTTCAGAATACAATCACTAGCTCATTTGTACTTTCTTGTAGAATCTGACACTTAAATGTTTAAAAAGTAAGGCAGAGTAAATAACATATACAGCTTTTTATTTACTCTCGTATTGTATTAATGGCTTGAAAACTTGTTCATACAACCAAATGGTACCTGCAAGCTAGTTCAAATAAACCAGAGTATTTCAAAGAGAAAATCTGCTTCATGCATTGCCCTCCTTCTCCATCGACACTGCCCCATCCCCCCCACCCCAGGCCCTTCTACTCTTGTCTTTCCAAGAGTTGATTCTTCCTCCATGCACAAATTGCCATTGAAATTGCCCAGTTAGAGCAATAATATCCACCCCATGGAGGCAGTTGATTGCATGGATGGCTGACACCTATGGCCAAACTGGTCCTATTAGAGCCTTTTGTGTGTTTTTTCCCCAAAGCTTTATTGAAGTTTAATTAGTATACCAAAAATGGCACATATTTACTATATCCAATTTGACATATACTCATGATGTTATTATCATAATCATGATAATAAACATGTCCATCACTTGCAAAGCTTCTTTGTGCCTCTTTCTTGCATTTTTGTTTTCACTTAGGTGTTGTGTGTGCGCACATGTGTGTGCGTGGTGTGATAACACCATGACATGAGACCTACCTTCTTAACAATTTTTTAAAGTAAACAAGGATAAGGGCTGGGAATTTAGCTCAGCAGTGTAAGTGTCTGCTTGACAAGTGCAAGGTCATGAGTTCGACCCCCGGTACAAAAACAATCAATCAATCAATCAATAAATAAAGCACACAAGGGCGGCATTGTTAACTATCAGTGTATGTTGCACAGCAGGCCTCTATATCTTTTTCATCTTGCATAACTGAACATGTATGCACATTAAACAGCAGCTCTCAGTTTTTTCCTCCTCCTAGTACCTGGCAACACCATTCTATTCTTGTTTGAGTTTGAATATTTTAGATACTTCATATAAGTGAGTTAATGCAGAACTTGTCTTTCTGTGTCTGTCTTTTTTCACCAAGTATAATGTCCTCCAGATTCATCCATATTGTTATATGTGGCAGGATTTCTTCCTTTTAGGTATCATATTTTCATCTATAGGCTATTTCCATATCCTGGTTATTATAAAGAATCTGATAAGGCCTGAATATTCAACATGTAAAAGCAACTCCTATACTCGAAAGCAGAAATGAATAATCCAATTAAAATGGATAAGGGATTTTGAACAAAAGCTCTCCAAAGGAAACATATTGGCCAATAGTTCCAAAAAGAGGTGGTCAACATCACTAATCATCAGAGAAATTCAAACTAAAACCCAATGATGTAAATTTCTCATGCCCATTATGATGACCATTATTTATTAACAAGATCAGGATAATTTGGGGGTGGATGTGGAGGATTTGGAGCCCTGTTGCACCGTTGGTGGGAATGTAAAATTATGCAACCACCATGGAAAAGCCTAGACTATGGAGGCTTCTCAAAAATTAAAAATAGAACTACCATATGATCCAGCAATTCCACTCCTGCATGTTTATCCAAAAGAATTGAAATCGGTGTCTCAAAGAGGTATCTGCACTCCCATGTTACTGCGGCATTATTCATACTGCCTGTCCTTAGGTTTCTATAACTGGAACTGAGGGAGACGTAGTTTTCTCTTAGTACAAAATCGGAAAAATTTGAGCTCCTGTGTTACTTCCAAGGGACAGAGTTTGAGAAGACAAAAGATTGCGTTCCAAGAACTGAGAAGACTCATCTTTACCTAAGAAAAGCCAGCTTCATTTTTCAAGGGATGAGTGGGATTCATGAAGTATTCCAATGGCTTATGACCCCAAGCACTTCTCAGCATACAGTACTGTATTAAATGTTTATTAAAGGTACATAAATGCACATTCTCTCTAGATGCCATGACCTACCAGTACTCTATTCCAATTAATCTATCTGCTGACCAGGGCAAATTTGTCAGTATTCGTGATCAGTATGACGATTGTGGTCAGCAAATCTGACCAGCATTGTTTGATAGCCATTTGCCCTTATGACCCTTGGTTTAGCTGACTTTTCACCCATGGAAATGAGAAGATAGGAGGCTGAGTAAAGTCTTCGGTGGTGGACATTTGAGAAGGTTCAGGGAAACCAGAGACATAAGCTGTTAAAATCCTACTAAGAAAACACTGGATTTTCCAGCTCTTTCAAGGTTGATGTTTGTGGTAGGTTAATTGCAAAATGGTCCCAATTATTTCACTGAGTTTACATCCTGGGTAATGTGGTTTTGCAATGCGTCCCATGAACAAATGGAATATATATCCTTACCCTTAAACCTGGATTGGCTAGCTTATTTTGGACCCCAGATTATGACTCAATGATGGTAACTCCAAGCCTAGCCCTAAGGAGGACTTTCATCCTTCTACTCTTGGAACTTTGGCACTGATGAGAGGCCATAAGGAAGAAAGTTCCTCTTCTCAATCACAGGAATCCCAGATTAACCAAAAGTCAGCTGTCCCTAACACCAAAATGTAAGGGAGACTAGTGAAGGTCCCCAGAGCTACCTGACACACATATTACTACTGCTGCTGCATAAATCTACCCAGCTGAGACCAGATTTACCTAGCTGATTTATACACACATGAATTATAATAAATACCCTCTGGTTAAAGTAAAGGAATGTTGGCATACTACGCATTTGTTATGCAGCAATAACTAACTAAGATATTGTCATTTTAAATGTCAGAGTTAGAGAAAGTGTTTGAAATCACTCACTAAACCTTCTATAAGTCACAGCATATCACACCATAAGAGGAGAAGCACTCTCAGCTTCTGTGGCACACTAATCCAGGCACAATCTCCCCATGGGAAAGAAATAGAGACCTTTGGCCTCCCTCATTGTATCATAAATCTTCCTGTCACTTCATACCTTGAATGCTGCTTTCTGTCCATTCCCTTAGGTATAGAGATCTAAGTAATATTCTACCTTCTCTTTGCAGAAACAAAGAAGTATGCATCATATTATAAAATAATTTTGGTTGCAATTAGCTAATTTAAACCAATAAAGGTTTTGCTACTAATGCCAGTAAGCACAATCATTGAACAAGTGAGGTGACACTGAAAATCTTAATACTGTGCCTGGCATGGGGTGTTCTCTCAATTCACAGTAGGAACCAGCAATCTGGAATCAAGCACCTGGCACTAACTTATCTGTTATGTATTCAGTGCTGCACCAGGTGATGTGGGGCAGAAACAAGAAGAAATGCAAACAGGCAGCGTCCACACAAAAGCAGGATCCAGGGAGAGATCTCTGCCACATTCACTAGTGGGATCATTAGTCCGGATCAGGCTACCATGTGAAACTATTTCTGTCCCTAAAATACATCGTGTTTTGACCTTAAAATCTTCCTCAACCACATTATGGAACATTTGCATGCCTCCTTGCAACATTCTTCCATTTTGTAAGCCTACACTTCCGCGAAATAGGGATGGTGTTTCTAACCCGCTTAGTTATGTGAGAAGGCAAAATTAAAATTCAGCTATTTAAGAAATGGGTTTTGTTTTATGCAAAAACACAAAGCCTCTCTCTGCTCAGTCATGTTGCAGTGTCCCTAAGGGGGTTCTAGATGTATGTTTATTCAGTTTTATTTGCTTATCTGTGGTTCAGTTTTCCTGAGTTTTATTTACTTTTTTGCAGGGTCCAAAATTTCTCTGCAATACCTTAATGAAAAGTAACAAACAATTTATAAGGCTTATGAGATGCTGGAGTCCTGAGAATTAGAAGTCATTATCTTTTTGTGAAGGCACCAAATGGTTGTCTGAATGGAGTTGATTTTGGTGATACATATCATAATGGAACAAATTACTAATGAAGTGCTAAATTACTGGAAACATCCTTGTTACTTATTAAACACTTTGGTTAATTAGGATGGTGCAAATAAAGGGCTGAAGAACATTGTAATACCTCCTTTGAGGCCAAGTTAAGATGGAACAGATGTGAAAACCTACAGCCCAGCCCAGCCCAGCCCAAGGGCTTCCTCTCAGACAGAGGCTTCCAACTACCTGGGATAGACACTCCAGGGAGGAGCTGCTAACCTTTGGAGTTCTAAATAGACCGTAAGTAGATGTCTGAAAGGGGTGGCATTGGCCAATCATCCAGGAAGTACCAGGTAGTTTTTGAAGAGTGTAGAAAAAGGTACAGCTAGAAAAGAGTGAAAAATGGGTCTAAGGGGGAAAAATATGGAGGTACAGTACCAAGGAGATGTTTACTATTTTCTATTTGGAAAACTTCCACCATTTAGAGTATATTGCAGCTGAGAGGTAAGTATGTCACAAGGGTCTTCCCTATTCCCAACTTGCCCTTCCTGCTTGCCCCATTTTATAAGCTTGTTCTGGTAGTTACATCCTAGTTTTACTATTTGACCCAAGTCCTTCTCTGTTGGTTATATTTCTGGCTTAAAAGAGTTTACAGACTAGATTCATATCATCTCATCCATCAAATTTTGAACTTCAGGCTTCAGCCAGTATGTGGCTAATGGGATACCAGCTCAGAATCTGATCCCATTACAGTTCTAATTACAGTTCTAGCTCTAATTACAGTTCTAGCTTAGACACTGCCACTGACTAGCTTTGGGGAGTCTGACTTAAACTTTCTGGACCATGATTATCTCACTGATTTTCTAATTGTATCTACACTAGATCAAAAGTCCAAAAGATTAAAAAATGCAAGCTCCTTGTCCTTCAGGAGCTCCTGAATAATCACAAAATTGCAAATAATTATTTAAAAGAGATGTATCAAAATGTTATGAAAATTCTGAGAACAGAGAGGTAACTATGCTTGAGAGGACAAGGGGAAGGGTACAGAATAGCATGCTTCAAGGGTCAGTTGATGCCCACCTGGCAGACAAGGATGTTCCAGGTACAGGAAAGAATATGTGGAAAGCTCAAGGTGTGAAGATTGCATGACAGATACTGAAATTGATCTTCCATATCTTTATGGAAGGACTGTAAGTGTACCAGTGGCCCACAGGGAGGTTAAAAAGTAGACAAAAGTTACATAATGATGGGCCCTTTCTGTTAGATTAAAGAGGTTGTTTACTTCACAGAGTAAAAGAGCCATCAAGGTTTTTATGCAGAGAGTTGTTAAGCCAGACCAGGGTACACAAAACTGTCACACCGAACTGCAGATCTGTTCCATCTGAACAGATGAAGAGGCAAGGGGTGAAAGCAGGTCAATGAGAAGAATGTTCCAGCAAGGCAAGAAAAAGACCAAAGGCAGCAGCAATGCAAGAGACAGAGTTCAAAGATTCATAGAATAAGGAGTTAGAAGAACTTGTTGATTAATATGATGCAGAGTGTATGAGAGAACCAGATGTCAAGTTATCTTTTTTTAAATCCTTAGTTGTACTACACTGATAAGACTTCAGGGACTCTTAGGGGAAGATTTAATAGGAAGAAGATGACAACTGATTTCCGCTTTGGACCAGTCATGCTTAAAGTGCCCAAAAGGCAACCAGGTGAATATGTCTGTACCAATAAGATTCCCAACTGTGAAGCTGAGAGTCTGAGTTGGTGTCTTCCTATGGAAGCGTAGGAGCTGAGAGGGGCAGTCCTCAGCCCTCTCTCCTTTGGCTTTCCTTGATTGATCTCTGTCTCTGCCATAGATAGAGAGCAAAGAGTCCAAGATGGAGTAAAATGAAAGTAAATAAGAAACCACTCTAAGGAGAGCTGGGTAACCATTGAATGCGGGGCAGCAGTCCTGACTTACGAGTTAACAGGGTCCCGTGACCCATCACATCCTTCCTAGGTGGCTGTTTCTGATTGGGCATCAGTTCATTGCTAGGGGACTATAAAGAGTCTTGGAGGCTGAGGCGTGAAGTCCTATGTTTGCCTGCCCTCCTTGGAACAGTTTGCATTGCATACAAAGAGGAACTGTGTGATCTGTGAGTATGTCTTACCTATATGCCAACTGCAGAAATCTAATTCAGCTTCCTTTTCATGGGGACCATTCGTGTGTTATCCCTGCCTCCTGGGGCTCTGTTTCTACAGGAGCCATTCACAGATGTGATGACGAAGTCATAGCAACTGATGAGATCACCAAATACAATGCACAGATTGAAAAGAGGACATGGCGAAGGACAGAACCACATGGAAGGAGATGTATTTAAGGATCCATGGAAGAAGAAACAGGAAGTCACTGTCTTAGTTACTTTTCTGATTGCTGAGACAAAATATTGCATA
Source organism: Dolichotis patagonum (assembly GCA_004027295.1). Taxonomy (NCBI): domain Eukaryota; kingdom Metazoa; phylum Chordata; class Mammalia; order Rodentia; family Caviidae; genus Dolichotis; species Dolichotis patagonum. The sequence goes on along the minus strand of PVJX010028930.1, from coordinate 8,262 downwards.
TTCAGAGTTAAAGGAGGAAAGGTTTATTTAGCTCACAGTTTGTAGACAAGCCTGGAGGGGGTAGTTTCCCAGTGAGCAGTATCCAGCTGAAAAAAAATCCAAGTGCTAACCAAGAAAACTTTCATTGGTTTTAGCAACTGGAAGGTAATTGATGACTTTGCGATGAGAAGTTTTTAGGAATAATGTGTAGAAGATGGATTGCAGAAAGGCAAGGCAGTATTAGAGTCAGAGTATAAGCTACTTTTCAACATATTTGCTATGAAGGGAGGGAGAAAGCTCAGGAGTTAACTAGAGAACAACACATAGAGGAAATTTTTATCCAAAGTGGAAGATAGTAAGCATACACTGAAGAGACTGGACAAGGGGATTCCCAAGATTCCTTCCAACATTCACATCCTTTCAGTCTAAGGACTACATTTAAAAATAGAGGAGGGATGTCTTCTGTTATTGGGGGGCTTCTAGTAAAATAAGAAGCATAAATTTGACAGTGCCATGTTCTTTACACGTGACTAGTCTTTCGACCTTCCTTGCCCGCTGTCCTGTCCCACGTCAGGACATTGTGCTCTGCTCTGAGCCCGTGCAGCACCTGGGCAGAGCTCACTAGGGCTCAGAGTCACTGGGGTGGCCCAAAAGCACTGAGGCCACCTGAGGCTTACACGGGAGGTCTCTAAACCATCAGCCTCCACACCCACAATGCGCAGGCTGAGTCTGCTTGGACTGCAGCATCAACCAGGGTCTCTCACAGTATTCATTCCAAGGTCCTGAAAGCTGGTGAGATTATGACCAGAGCCAAAAGAAAAGTCAAGACGGAAAAGAATATGGGTGGGAGAAAGAAAGAGAGGCTCATTTCCCTCTAGCTGTGGAATTTACAGCAGATTTTACATTAGTTGTCTTCGTAGCTTTTTTCCTTCTGTCTGGTTAATATTCTCTAGGGAATATTAAGTCGAGCACGACAACAGAAGACTTAAGCATTCAATCTGTTTTAATCCTTTCAAAAAATATTTCTGAAATAATTTTAAGAAGATGTTTAGACTTTCAGGAGGAGGAACCTTATCTTCAGTGAATTACTATTTATTGAAGCTTTAATACATGTTTGTTTCTTTGCTTTTTCAGTAGCAGGCTGCTTTTCATAGCTCATTAAAGTGAAGATTATCTTTGGGGGACAAAAAGCACAAAGTCTGGTTTTCAGCCCAGTAACAAAGTGTTAGAAACACAAGTGAAAACTTCCACATGATCAGTTTTAATCTCACCTGCTGAGGTGGTTTTTGCTACTTAATGATATATTCGGGAAACGGATGTGACACTGAAGTTCACCCATAAGTAGAGCTCAGAGTGAGAGGAATGAAAATCATAAATTAGATTCACTTGCTGCTCAAGATAGGGACATTTCCAGTCTTTATCTGATTTGTGACATAGAGAATCAAGCAATAGTTCTGGAATCTGCCTTCTGGGAGGAGGCTGGGGGAGGCTCAGTCAGTTTTGTATTTGCTTGTTTTCTGTGTCCAGTCATGTGAAGAAAGTTGGCTGGGAGATTTTTTCCTTTATTATTGTTGTCTATGACACAATTGCTACATTATACTGGAGCCTTTTGAAAAGCCGGTGTACAGCTCAATTGCCCATTTCCATTGTGCTCCAGTAGAACACCATGTAGCCTTAGGGGAAGCCCAGGATTCTCTACAGTGCCCTGGCACAGGGGTTGCCGACTTCAGAATTTGCAGAATATGCCAAAATCTTCACAGGCAACACAGAATTCCCAGGGCAATTGGTCCCGTTTTTATGCAAAACATTAACCTTGGCTTGTGAAAATTTGGCTTTCAAAATCACATAAATGCTGATTATAACCTGGGAAATAGTGGCCTGAACATTTGTCTTCCTACATCTCTCTGGTCCTGGAAGGAAAAGGCAAGGATGTTTCCTCCGAGAGAAAACCCGTACTGGTCCATAACTTGGTCTCTTGCACTTGCACAGAACCCAAGCTTTCAAGGCAAAAGGGTCTGAATTTAAATCCTGCCCATGACGGAATACTCTGTAGGATGAGGCATAGGAAGGCATAGGCCAGGACAGTGAAAAGGTAAATTTAAGGTAATTCGAATGAATTTTCATTAACGAAAGTTTGTTGAGCGCCAAGCACCAGGCGGTGTCCTTAACACACAGGAGCCACGGTGAGCAGCACGGAGACAGAGAGCTGATGCACGCAGTGCAACTGTCGTGCTGCTGCTCACTGACAGGGCCGGGAACCTGCAGCAGACCGCTGCGTTCCGCTTCCAGATAGTCCACTACCGATCTCTGAAATCAGTAGGCTCAAACATTAAAACAATTTTAAAACATCACAGCAACAGAAATAAACAACAATTGCAATGCCTGGAAGGAGCCTCCAAGGTTCCCTCCTACTTTGGGACTTCCGGTAAGCCAGGACCTGTAGAGGTCTGCTGCAGTTTGGGGTGCCATGTTGGGGCACACTGCAAGCAGACAGTACCACCCTTAGACCCAATGAGTCCAGGTGTTTAAAACTCCATTACTGAAGAGACCTAAGTATGGTTGAGAAATTATAAAGAAGGCCATTACCTGAGAGGAAAAGAGATGACCTCAACTTTTGTTCATATACACACAGAAATCAGGCTGCACCCACCCTCTTTAGTAGCCCCACTGCCTCAGTCACAGCGTGTGGATCGAACCCCTCACATAACAAACAAAACACACGTTGTATCTGTGTCCCCAGCACTGTGCTGGTCCAGGAACGAAATAGTCATATAAACTAACCACATCACCCTTCCCATCTTCATGGCCTGGAGCAGGGGCCAGAAGACTTTTCCTACAGAGAGACAGGTAGTACATGCTCTTGGCTATGTGAGCCATGCTCTCTGTTGCCAACTACTCAGCTCTACTCTAGCAGTCCTGGGGAAGACAGCCATAGATAATATGTAAATAATTATACAAGGCTGTCTTCTAATATAACTGCGTCTACTAAGATAGGTGGCAGGTTAGATTTGGCCTAAAGGGTAAGATAAACAAAGCTAGATAGTGCCAAAAAATGTTTTAAAAATATGCTAAGGCTAAGCACAGGATGAGTGCTACTATTATCTGAACATGTTCCCCAAAATTCATATACAGAGAGGTGATTAAAAAGAGGCTGGCGGGAGGCCATCTGCCCCATCCCATCTTCTGCCCTCTGAGAACTCAGCAGTATAGTACGCTCCAGAAAATACAGAACCAGTTTTTTCCCAAACACCAAACCTGCCCATAACTTGCATTCAAACTTCTCAGCCTCCAGGACTGTGAGCAATAAATTTCTGTCGCTTACGGATTACCTAGGCTCAGGGGTTTTGGTACAGCATCGCAGATGGACTAAGGGAGGTACCCAAGCCAGAGTTAGTAGGTAAAACTTCCTGTTTAGGAGGTTTCTTCTGCAACTCAAGGTGGGTGTTTCTAATTTCTGTGCCCTTTTCAAAAGAGCAGACTTTTTAAGGACTGTTGCTTTCCAATTCGGGAGGCTACTACAAAAATCCAGGAGAGAGTAGATGGAGACCTGAACTAGAGGATAAAGGGAGTGGAGGAAAACATTGGAGAGCAATTTAGCACCGAAGTAAACAAATCATGGTGACAGAATGTTGAGCAGGAGGGAAACCTGGGGTGTCAAGGATAATGACCTTGTTTATGATTAGTGCCATTGGGCAGTTATCACCAAGATGGGCATTCAAGAGGAGCACGATTTTGAGGAAAGCAAACAGGGTTTTCCTTCCTCGCGGGAAAACTGAAATGAAACAGTCCCACAGATGGTTAGAAATACCTGAACCTTTAGGTACTGCCCTGAACTACCGGTTTCCTCTGCCTTGTGCTGCGCACCTCAACTCCATCCTCACTCAGCTTCCGCCTGCCCATCGAAAACACCAATCTGACCATGTGCTTCCTCGGAAAAGAGCCCTTAGTGGTTCTGCATTTTTCATAGACTAAAGCTCTAATTCCTTAGTTTTGCACAGGAGAATCTCCCCAATTGGCCCCTACTAGCCCTGCCCCTCAAGTCTCATCTCTAACCACAATGGTCTCCTACATGCTCTCAACAGAGAAGTCAGGGTCCGGCACAGGCATTTGAGGGTCCAGTGTAAATAAGGGCGTTAAGTCAGGGGCTTTAGGTTTTACCAACATGGCCAGAAGAACTGAGGTTTGGGTAGCAATGAATAAAGGGTCAGTAAGTTTGACTGGTGTATACTGTGTACACTTCTGGAAATATCATCCTGAATCCCATTAATATGTAAATGAATACTTGTTCATCAAAAATTAAAAAGTAAAGAAATGCTTATCTTTGGTGGCAGGAATGAGATCTTCATTTCAGCCACAAGTCTTTAGCAAAACTGCCAAACTTAGCCTGGCAGTTCTCCCAACTGGTTACCACAGCCAGAGCCCTGACTCCCACCCCAACGTGCCCCTACTCCTCAACTTTTCCAGAATTTGCAAGGGAGAGGAGAACATCCAGAGGGAGGCTTCCTCTCCCATTCTGTGTCCAGTCAGCCCTGCCTGGTAAACTCCAGGCCCTGGGGGAAACAAAAGTTAGCTCCTTCTCCGCCAAATTCTAGGGACACCATTAAACACAGTCTCACAGCTACTTCACTGCTCCTATGAAAGGAGTGGGATCGATTTTCCTCGGCTGGGGAGCAGGGGCTGCTGGCTGTTCTGAAGTTTAGACCCAGCAGACGTCTCTTCAGAAGAGGATTCACTCTCTGAGAGGCTCCTGGCAGTCACAGCTGATGCTTAGGATGTCAAATTCGCGGTGAGGGGAGCAGCGTCCTCCTCAAAGATTATAGGTCAAAGAAACAAAAAGAAAAGATGGTGGAAAAGCATTTACAGAAAGGACGATCACGGATAGGAGGTTTGTTCCAGCTGATCAGACACACTGTTTTAGAAAAAAACCCTCCAGCTGCCTGTGGAATGTCTCAGCCTTTATGCTGCACTCAGGGAGGATTTGCCTGCTTACCTGGTACACAGAGCTACCAGCAGTGTGTGAGAGGGGTGATTTGAGACCATCTTTCATGGCTCAGTAAGCTGCAAATCTTTCTCTCATGGTGTAGATTCCAAGGACCCTCTGCCTTCCCTATGTGCTCAGCACTCCATGACTTTTGGTAATGAGAGCGGAGCCCCAGGACAAAAGCTGCCAGTTCTGCTCAACCGCAGCTCCTCTGTGGGCCCTTCTCACCCAAGGTGCTCCTGGGTGAGAGATGTGTTCCTGTCCATAGCCAGCCACAGGAGAAGCCAGTGGGATCAGGGCAGCTCCTTTCCCTCTACTCGCAGGCTGAGTTCTGTTGGTTTAGGCACCAGTTGTGAGCAACTGCGCCCAGATCACTGTTTTCCCAGTGTGGGACACTTAGGAAGGGGCTTGCTTCTTTGCATAAGTAAAGCTTTTAGAATTCTGCTGTCCAGACTTTTTCTTCATAAGAGAGTTAATAATTACTGATAAATGTCTGTAAATTGCCAGAACAGAGTATCCAGGAATTGGGGCAGAGAGGAAGGCTGGGAGGAAAAAGAGAAGTAAAAATGATGAAGATGTGATGATATGTATGTGCACTAATTCCCCCAAGATGAATTTAATTATTATATATGAATACATATACTGATAAACAATTAAAAGAATTAATAATTTGGATTATAGCCTTCAAAATACTGAGTGATAATAATGTGAAGGGCATTAAGAGGAAACTGGAGTTAGTCACAGGGCCTGCGTCTTCACCCCTGACTCAGATCCTTCTTATCTGCAATGGATTTCCTCCTCCCTTACTTCCTCAACTGTCCGCCTGCACGCCTGTGAGTGTATAGCAAAGTCCAGGCAGTAGGAAATGCACAGCTAGCAACATCGCCTGGATCCTTAATGATGGCTGTAGTGAAAACATAGGCATGTGCTGTAGATTCTCACGTGTAATTACTTAACAATAGATGAAGTCATAAAGGAAAGGTAATGATAACACGTACAGCAAGGAGATGCCATCCAAACAGCAGTTAACAGTGTCCTTTTTTTCTATTTCCTTTCTCATTCTTTTCCCTGTGTCTCTTTCTTTTTTCCCGCCATTCCTTCTCCTCTTTCCCTCTTAAAGCTAAAAAAAATATTCACTAAAGTACGTTAATCATCCATCTGTCTCCTCAAGGGCCCTTTTGCGTGAGCCTTTCTGTAATTCGGCGCCCTTCCTCGCCTAGGCTCCCATATCAATACGTCATGTTTCACTCTACTCGGGCCTGTATCCTGTTACATTATAATAACTTATTTACACACCTCCTGGGCATCCCACTCACACATCTGCTCACTACTTGGATCATGCATTCTTGAAGCAAAGGGATTTTGTCTTTCCAGTGCCCGTTGCCTAACATGCAACAGACACTCACTAATTGTTTAAAACAAATTCAGGCATGAATTTCAATCTCCAAGTCAAACTGTTTAAAAACCTAAATTATTCACCAGCATGAACTATTTAATATCATCATTGGTGTGGTTGGGAAGTTTTATAAACATTACCATGGAAAAGCCTGTGGCCCTTGGAATCTCATGAACCATAGTCCTTATGTATGATTCCTAATGATGGGATGCTTCACAGTAAACAAAAAGCCAAGATTTAAGAGTTCCAGGCACCAGATAGATTCTCAGACTATTGTAAGCCGGCATCCTGACAAAATTCATTTTCTTCTAATTTGTGTTATAAGGGGATAAATATATAAGGAAAAGAGCCCCACTCCTGAATATAATCATTAATTCATCATTCATTCAGGGTCTATTCTAAAGGCCTATTACATTCCAGGTACCACGAAAGCTGCTGATCAATACACATTTGGGAATCTATGTTTTCAGTAAATCAGCCTACTAAGAGAGACATCTTTTAAAAACATGTGTAAATGATCACAGAGTGGCTTAAGTTTCACACCCAACACAGGCATAAGGAGAAAACAAAGAAGAATTAACTGTATATTCAGAAAACAGAACTCATAAAACGGATGTAATATGGTCAGGCTGGACTCTCAGACTAAGGTTGGAATCTGTGGAATATCTCGCTGTAGGTATCTGTCAAGATTTTTAGGAATTACCATGCTTGAGAACAAATAGTAAAGGGACATACTTTTAGGGCATGATCACTGGGCTCCAAGGGAAAGACAGCACAGTTAAATTGGTCATAGTGCCTAGGAAGTGTCCCTTATGTCCTTTTCACTCAGAATGCCCACTAATGCTTAACATGGCCAGTAAGTACTACTGAGGGAGAATGTTCTGAAGGAGATGGTGTGCAGAACATTTAGAGCTTTCTAAGCAGTTTGGGCCCTTTATCCCATTTCTTTCCCTTCTTTACAAAGGTGCTGATAATAAGTGTCAGTGTCCAAGAACATAACTTAACCTGAGTACTTGATCTCTCCAGCTTTCCTAAGGCTCCAAATCAAGAAAAGCATTGCAATTTATAACCTCTGCCTTGTGACACTGCCAAATCTTTCTTTAGAAGGCTATTTTATATTCTCTCCTGAGTTTAGCATGCCATGTTTTCCTTTGCATATTAAAGGATGAAAATCAAGGTGATGGACACGTTCCCTTAGTACCAGAGGCAGCTGCCAAGTTTCTCTGGCTGACTTTATCTCCTCCTACAAGCACTTCATTGCCAGTATGGTCTTCACTTGGGAGAATGTAAAGGAGGGCATATGCTCTCTTCACTCTCCCTTGTCTAATGTATTACCTGGGCCGTGACCAGGGAGAAAGAGTGAAATTCATACACAAATGGATCCAAAGAACTGTTGATTTTATAAGGTTTTAATGCTGTGCTGAACTAAGTGTACAAATTATGTTTTATATTTAACTGCAGCAGGAGACTTTATGCTTAATAGGTTTTTTAATATAGTTTGACCTAGTACTGTCAAGAGAAAAGCTACATTTGTTCCTGCCTTACATGCAGGACATGATTTCTGCAAATAAATAATTTGCAATGCAGTTTCTATTACTAAGTCAGTGTTTCACACATCTGTTTTATGTTTCATTAATGGTACAACAAATGAAACCATCAACCATTCTGTTTCTCCATATTAATTCAACGTATAAGAAAAATGTGTGATGACTCTAGACAGTAAGGCCGATTACAGTGTCAGAGAAATCTCCTAGTTTACTTATGGACCCTCGAAGGCTGCCAAAGCACAAATCACCATGCTGGCAAATGGCGATCCAATTTACTGTTTAAATCAAGACTGAGCGCCATGGCCTAATCCACAGTGGAGCAGTTTAGAACCCATTAAGTACTAATTTAACTTAATCTC
>PVJX010028929.1:0-23414 GCA_004027295.1 Dolichotis patagonum | reverse complement strand
AAACCATTCCCAGATTCCTTTCTCTGGACCCTCCCTCTGTTAGAACAGACAGGTTTCTCTTCTCCATTTCCACAGCACCCTCTAACAAGATGATTCTGAGTGATAATCACAGACCCACACTGTCATGGTTCAGACTTCATGTCCTGCAGGTTTTAGGGCCACTGTGCTCACAAGAATAACCCTGCCTCTGACTAAAGTTTCGCTGTATCTTTTCACCTAAAGACTTTGGTTAACTCAGATCCACAAAATACTCTTACTAGAAGCAACTGTACACAGCTACATATGGTACATCTTGGTGGCAGACATTGAAGCCATACGTTACCCAGTTTGTGAGCAGAGTCAAGATTAATTCTCAGGTTCCTAGTTTGGGTTCAGGCCACTGCCTACCAAAGCTCACCGCTGCCTCTCGTGTTCATTGAGTGCAGGATCCGTGAACTCTCAACAAATAGTTGAGTTAATGGAGGTGACAACTCTAGACAGATTACAGACTTTGAAACAAGGAACATTTTTCAGATAAAAATCTACCCTATGCCATGGTGGCATATGAGTTCCAGAGGGTGCTGGTGTGCCAGAGAGGTGTTTACATCCAAGTTTGCCTCAATGCATGTAGCAAATGGGAGCAATACAGTTACCACTTGACCAGCAAAATTTGTAGACAGAACTAGCTGAACAGCTATAAAACACCTTCCCTAGGGCTGATCCACACTTAGGGCTCGAATTGAACCTTTTGTTTTTTTGGTACTGATGTTGTAGTTCCAGGGGCTGCAGCCAAATCCTGAGACGTTACTGTTCACACCCTGAAGGGCCTACAGGAAGCCATGGGGAAGGACAGTTATCATCCATGAGGTCCAGCTTTGAGCCAGGGACGGTGCCTAAAACTTTCACATCTGATTTACTCTTCTCAGGCCCAATACACAGATACTGTTCAGTTGGACTGTTCTTTAGGCATTGCTTTTAATGTTAATGGGAAAAGCTTCATTCTGCAAAGGAAGTAAAACAGGTAACATTTGGGTTAGGGTGAGGGTTAGAGTCAGGTTAGGTTAGGGTTAGGGTCAGGGTCAGGGTTAGGGTAAGGTTAGGGTCAGGGTTAGGGTCAGGTTAGGTTAGGGTTAAGATTAGGGTTAGGGTCAGGTTAGGTAGGTAGACTTCATTATGTTATGAGTATCTCAGGGCCTAGTGTGACCTACTCAGGCCTCTGGAGGAGCTGTCATGCATTTGTTCAGTGAGCTATAACAAGATATCTGAGATTATTACCTTGTAGAAAAGGTTTAGTTTGGTGCAGTTTTGAAAGTTCCCTTCCGTCCTCAATTGGTTCCTTCTTTTTGAGTCTGTGGTAAGGCAGCACACTATGACATATGCCAAGGAAGCAAAGAGAAAAAAGAAGGGGCCACTGTCCTGTAACGGCCCCCCTCAGGTCACACCCCCAAAGACCTAAGGACCTCCCACAAAGCACCACTCCTGAATTTCCACTTCTTCCCAATTGTGCCACCCTGGAAATCAATCATTTAGGTCTTTGGTCTTCGGGGGACAGTTGATATCTTCATTATACCAATACTGCATTGTATGTTCATTCATTTATCATGTACATTGTTTAAGAACATAAATCACTTGCATTAATGGTATTTCTTTGGTGAAAAGGATTAATTATAGCTCCCACTTTATAGTGCAGTCATCGTGATCACAAGAGCCAATGTATGTAAAATACTTAGAGCACTGCCTGTCACATAGTGCCCGCTTTTTGAATTGAGATGATGGTGATGTCAATGATGACTGATGCTGTTTTGGTCTACTTTTCCTCCCTGCCAGCACACTCTTCAGCCTGAGAGTCCTAAGACAAAGGTTACCTGTTTTCCTTCCTTTTACAAAATGAAACTTTTCCTCCTAATATTAAAAGCAAACAGGAAAACAGAAAATAGAACCTAGCAATACATCATATTAAACACTGTGAATGTCTTAGGTAGAATACTGTACTTTATTATATTCTTTAAGAGCAAATTTAAGTTCACAGCAAAATGAGCCAACAGTGCAGCAATTTTTCAAACAGTCCCTGCCCCGCACACGCACAGTCTTCCCTATTACCCACATCCCCAGCAGCGTGGTGCATTTGTGAGAATCAGCCAACTGCCCTGAGAGGTCATTCTCACCCAAACTTCATTATGGTTCGCTCTTGGTGGAATCAATTCTATAGATAGATTATTTTAGAACCTCTTTGTCATGTAGGCACATACAAAACGCCACAATACGTTCCCCAAACATACTTTAATCTATCAAGACTTTAACGCAAGAAGCAGTCATTCATCGCCTTTCCCCCAGAAATTCTTGGGGATTTATGCCATGTCCAGCGCTGGCAGGACTCCGCGCGCATCCAGGGGGCTCTTAGAGGCCGGGAATGCGTGACTGCGGAAGCGTGAGGGTCACCGCGGGAGAAATCAGCTTGGCTGGCTGACGACAGAGCGCACCCGGGGCTTCGACCCTGGACGCCTTCCCTCGGGTGCTGGGAGGACTTCCTGGCCGAGCTCCAGCCCTTTGCCCACGCGTCCACTTCAGCCTTCCCCTGCTCAGCACCACGGGGGCTGAGCTGGGGAGGGAGCGCTGCAGGGTTGTGTGAAAACAACGATGTTAATTCCTACGATTGTTTCAGAGGAAAGCTCATTGGAGGACTAAATAGGAAGAAAGCCATGGGAGTTATTTACTCCTGGAATTCATCAGGCTTAATCCACTTGGGGGCTGGGGACCCTCGAAACCAACCCCACTCTGGTAACAACTGGGCACTCGGAGGCCCCACAAGGCCTGCCAGCAAGCTCTGCCCAGAGCCGGGGAAGGAGTAGTGGGTGTGTATCATTTACGTCCCATTCAAAACAAACCTATCAAAAGAACAAAGCCTCCCTTCTGCTGGCAGCAGTGGCGGCTCGACATACGGCGCTCCCGGCTCTCTCGGGGGGAAGTGGGCGTCCAGGCTGCGCGAAGGGGCTGCCTGCAGGCATCTGCTGAGTGCCAGTTTTTTTCCATTTCCACTCTGGGCTGAATTCTAATTGTGGAACAGGCCACAGAAGGGAGGGGAGAGTGGCTGGGCCTCAAGATAGAATTTTAGGAAGGAGGGAATGCGCCTATCCAGGTGGCCCAAGTGCATTTTTGGGGAGAAGCAGCGTGAGTCTGTGCGATGAAAAGGAGGATGAAGAATGGGGTGTGGGGCGTAGGAGGGGAAGGAGGACCGGGGACAGAGGAATGAGGTGCAGGAGTGAAGCCGTGTGTAGATTCCTGACCACACTCATCTCTGAGCATGTTTTGACATTTCCAGCCTCTTTCACAGATGCTTGTGCAAACAGTCCTGGGAAAGCACCATGGTGGGGAAAACTGTTTTCCAGAGCAATTTGGGCTACAAAAATGAATGTTCAATAAAATGTGCCAGGACTCTAATCCTTTGTAGTTCAGGGGTCTTTGAAATGAAAGACGCAGAGAATTCACATGGGGCTCGAGGCATTAGTTGGGTCTTTTTGTGTGGTAAATGTTGCTTTGCATCCTTGTGATCTGACACAAGAAGAAGAGGTACTAATAGATGTCACAGAGCACTAAACTGGGAATGTATATGTGTATATTAATTGCATGTGCAAATGCTTAAAGCAATTTAAAAAACATCGTGTGATGTTTAATGTCACATACCTCATGCTAGTGTCCACAGAGTGACTGGCCCATTTTAAAATGCACAAACACACACAGATGCCTTCCTTCCTTCCTCCCTCCCTCTCTCCCTTTCTTCCTCCCTCCCTTCCTTCCTTCCTTCCTTCCTCCCTCCCTCCCTTCCTTCCTTCCTTCCTTTCTTCCTTCCTTCTTCCTTCCTTCCTTTCTTCTTCCTTCCTTCCTTCCTTCCTTCCTTTTCTTTTGAGACAGAGTCTTACTATGTTGCCCAGGCTGATCTTAAACTTCAGGTCTTCCTGCCTCAGCCTCCAGAGTAGCTGAGATCACAGGAATGTGCCATCATACCTGGCTCTAGACACATATTTTTAAAAACTCAGTACAAAACATGTTTGTCCTTGGAGACTATGAAATCCTCTGAAGATTTTGTTCTCTGGACACAAGCTCCAAGCAATGGAACTTATTACCTTAAGCTAAGATTAACTGGGCTATGCCTTACTTTCCTCCTGTGTTTCTTTTTCAGAGACCTAGGGATCACACTGATTTTACTAAAACCCCAGCTCATAGTTGTGACAGTCACAAAGCTAGACATTTTCTTCTTGTCCCTGGCACCCCTGGAAACCAAAGCCTATCAAGAGCTGCTAACCCTCCAGCAAAGTTAAAGATGGAATTTTTCAAAGAAAAGATTTTTCTTTTCCCCCAGACTTAGGAAAAAATAGAAAAACAAATTAGAGAAATTTGAGCTCTTTCATTTTCCTCCAGGTATTTCTTTTGTAGGGTAAAAATGGTCTCCAGCCCAGGCCTCTAACGTCAAGAGCCTGGAGCTCTTGTTTGTACCACCTGTCCTGTTTGGTGCCTCTGCCGACACCCAGCGTTTGCCGGCCATGTGTGGGAGCCCTGAGAAAGGTCCTGTTCCCCTTGTTCCTCCAGTAAAGGTCACTGAGTCGTTACCAGCCAATGAGTGAAAGCTGCGAGTGTAAAATTTAGTCAGTAAGTAGGGGAGAGATTGAAGAGATTCACTGACGGGTATCTCTCCATGAACCCTCCCAACACCATATCAAGGTTTAGTGCTGGGGCTATCTGTGTCTCCCCAAAAGGCCACCTGCTCTGCCACCATAAAGCAGTTTTGATAGACTGATTTTGAGTAAGACCTCAGGGGAAAATGAAGTGTGCTTCAGACCCTAGAACCTCTGGTTGGGAAACAATTCTTTTTTAAAATTTTTTTTATTTTTTAAATTTTTTTTATCAGTACTGGGGATCGAACTCACAACCACGTGCTTGCAAGGCAGGCATCTATGCCGCTGAGCTAAATCCCCAGCCTGAGAAACAATTCTTGAGCCAGGGTCAGCAAACTTCTTCTTCATAGGATCAGATGGGTGTCACTTTATGCTTTTGTGTGTCAAGGCACAATTGTGCAACTGAAGCACTTTTTAAAATACACTTTACAAAAAGGTAAAAATCATTTTTAGTTCTCAGGCTGTACAAAATTTAGGGCTAGATTCGACCCTCAGTGGGCATCTGAAGCCTTTCTACACCATCTGCACAAGCGGCTGAAATATTCCTAAGCCACAGGAAGCTGACCCCTTCTCTACGTCTCCAATCCACTTAAAGTCCACTTAAATTGCTAGAAGACACATCTTAGCATTAACTGGAAATCTGCCTGCTTCATCTTATTACCAAAGAATTGCTTTAAAAGGGGATTTAATTTCTAGAAATATATTTTGGTGGAATCATTCTCTATTACCTATTCCCTACCTGAGAGCCATGTTGTAAACGCTCCGGAGTATGAGCGCCATTGTGAAAATAAACGATTGTGCGGGGCTGCAGCGCATAATAACCCCAGGGCTACCCGGTTTATAGAGCTATTTGCCTTCCTCCTGAATGTCCTCACGCTGCAGTGCTCTGTGGATTTTTGTTTCTCTAGTTGGTTTTTCTTCCTGATCTTATTACGCAGATGTTATCCATGTCCCTTCTCACTGGTCTGTGTGCCTACAGAAACCGCTGAACTCCCTCTTCTAATTAAATGCTTCTAATCTTCCCAGGATTTGAAACTATCTCGCTGATAAAGAACAGACCCCAGGGGCTGAGCACCTTTGGTTTGTAAGTAGTACTTTTATCAGTGTAATAGTTAAACCATTGGAAGAGATCTCTCTCTCTCTCTCTTTCTCTCTCTGTTCTCCTAGATTTCTGAGGTCATGTTCTCAAAAATCATTCTTGCCATTTGTGTAGTGTGCTGGCTTTAAGTTCCTTGAGGGAAGTGACTTACTTTTTCAACATTGCATATAGCCTGAGTTCCTAGGCCAGTGCTTCATGTACAATAGAAATTCAATAAATGCTTTAGAAGAATCAAGAATGACAAGTTTGGGAGTTGCGCTAGGTTGATGTGCTTCAGCATAGTTTACATTTCAGTGGAAGTTGTTTTGTGTTCATTTTATTAACACTATAATTAGGACTATTAATTAATATGGCTTTGAAACACAGAAATCAACCTTGAGGGATATAATTTGATACAAATAAAGACAGACAATTTCCAGGATGCTATTTACACATATTCCACCCAACCTGGTCCCTCATCAAATGTGAATCGATGGGATTTATGTAAATGTGCACAGGCTGAACTGGGCCCAATGCTTGACTGAGTTCAGAGCTCGTGGGTAGCTTCGGGGAAGTGGGCTCTGTTTGCAGTTCCGGATGCTAGGAGGTAATCGTGAGCTTTAACTAATTACACCTCATGTCACCCCCAGGAGGTAGGTAATGATTGCAGATTTACTTGGCTGAAGTTACTCAGAATGTCTTAATAATCACTTAATAGGATCCTATCATGAGAAGCAAATTGCATTAAATGGGCAAATGAAGTTGACTGTGAGGAGCAGAGCCAGGAAATAAAATGCTATGGGGGGTTTTATATGGGAAAAATCCAATTAACACCTTCCTTAAAAGAGTTGGCCCATGGCTTTTTCATACCCCTCACAGTGCCCATCACAGGGCTGTGCCCGGAATAAATGCTTTCTTCATCAATATGAAAAAGATCATAGATAAAAATGAAGGATGTGAAAGGGTACATGCAGGGAGAAGGGAAGGCAGGGAGAATGTTCCAGAAGCCATGGCGCATTACGAGTCCATTTAGAAGCAAAGAGCAGCACGATTTCACTGTGAGGCTATTCTGACACGGTCAGAAGGACAACAAGTCGTCCTCTTAGTTTGTTCTTAAACAAATTGGCTGTTGTTATGTAATAAATACCAAATGCCAACCAGGTAAACTGCATGTGGGCATGACTGATATGCACTCCATTTGTCCAAAGAGGAAATCCCTAGTATTAACAGAGCCAAGCCTGGGTGTTAGGCTTGCAAGATACAAGCAAGCTTGGTGAAGAGAGATCTCTGGTGGGTGCAGGGAGCAGAGACGCACTAGAAAAGACAATGGGAATTATGTGTCACATCAAAGGAGACAATAGAAGCCACCGGGAGACGTGAGGCCGACGTCAGGTGGATGGGTAGGTTGAGGAAGGGGTGGGTGCTCCTTGGGTGAACTGTGGTAGCTGTGCTCTATGACACGGCTGTGCTGTTAAAAAACACACACACACACACAAAAGCCTGGAGGGCAACAGAAAGGCATGGACAGAATCTAGATTGTATGTCCAAGATGCACAGACCCAACATGCAAGAAGTAAGGATGTGATATATAAGGAAGTCGGCACCCAGTGGAGCTGGGAGGAGTTAGATTGCAGGACGGACCAAAAGTCAGTGCCTGAGACACAAATCAAAGCATCAAAAACTGCATTTTGGAACTAGCAAGTTATTGCATCATAAAGTTGAATTGTAAACTGAACTGTATGTACGGCTGTATATGTGTACCATGTATGTACACATGCACGTGCACACATACACATATGATCACTGAACTTCTCCAAGAGAACTATGGAAATGAGAGAGAACTCTGACCTTTTCATATAGGTTCTTACATACGTAATTCTTTTACAAGGGACATACATTAGAGAGAACAGCTATCACATATTTATTATTTTTAAAAATAAAATGGGAGGGGGAGTTAAATAGGAAACAGTACAAGAGGCATTAAGGCTTGGTCTTTGCTGGGAGAAATGGGCTCCCCTTTTATCTGAAGGACGAGTCATCCCCTCCGGCTATTTAATGATGCTTTGGAGATGCTGGGATCTGTTTTCTTCACCTGTGAAGATGGTTTGCCCCGCCTTTCTCCTGGATTGCACTCATTGCTCTGTAAGTATGAGAAGCCTTCCTGTGTGTGTTCTTCGCCTGCATCTCTTTCATTTGCCTCCATTTGCGTGCCCTGCCACATAAAATCACTCAATCAGCTCATTTTCCTGAGTCCCTATACCCTGCGTAGGCCCTGGCCATTACCATTTCTGCCTGGCGTGAGGTGTGTTCTGCTGCTCTGTTCCCCTCACGCCGGTGATGGGGCCCTCTCAGGGTTGCACTTGAGTGTCCTTCTAATTAAGTGTGGAAATTTCTGTTTGGCTTTAGGCCCATCTTTGTCTCAGGATGACTAATGAGAGAAAATCACCAGGAGCGATGGGCACTCAAGGTCACTTTTCCATTACAGAGGACCTTCAGGCAAGGAGAAGGAAGTTCAGGCAGGCTTTTCCATATCTTCCAAAGCTCCTGAGCCAGTTCTGAGTCTGTCCACAGCCGAGACAACCTACTGGCTTCCCGAAACCTTGTCACGGGTGCCCAGATGTGAATCACTGACTCTTGCAGATGTGTTCTGTCTCTGACACAGAGGCCTGCTGGCTCCCTGGGGAATTTTAATAACATGGCATTTAACAAATTAGAAAGTGAAGCAAATGAAATACGGTAAATCAAAACAAAGCTTTGAAAAACAAAGTAGAAGCAAGCAGGCCTTTTCAAAGCACACAGATTTGGAAATGCAAGGTTTCCGATGGTTAGTTTAAAAAAGGGAGGAAGGTTTCCATAGCAACACCAAAGTCTGTCTGATGAGCCACCACATGCTTCCAAATGTCCTATGCTGTGAGAAGATGATGTTGGAGGGCAGTTTGTGCGGTTTTTTAAATCAAAGGAAAGGGTAAAGCAGCCAGCTTGCTGGGGTTAGGATCCACCACCCTGAATGCCAGGACCAGCCCTGGAGAAAGCCTGAGATTGCTGGAAAGAGCGCACACTTCGGTCATGACGACTGGCCGCTTGGTGTCGCTGTTGTTCCGCGGCTGGTTCTCCGCGCGCGCCCCCTCCTCGGGGACAGAAGGTTCCTTCCTTTCCAAGGGGGTGCTCGAAATTTGAAATTTCTCTGAGCCGTCCCTTGCTTTCATTTACCCAAAAAATATTTATAATATCTACCGTGGTCCCCAGATCCTGTGACTTCCTAGGGATAGACTCGTGATTTTGTCTATGCGAAAAGGTCAGGCTGGTGCAGGAGGTCAGGAACACCTGTCTGAAGAGTTCTCAGGCTGAGACCTGAAGGGGGCGCATTGTGGGGAAGGGGTGCAGGAACCGCACAGGCACGGAGCGGGCAGCGCTGCCCGGGCTGAGAAGAGGGTGTAGCAGATGCTATTCGTGGGCGAGGCAAAGCCTGTGAAAAGGTTAACAGGAGAATGAGATTATTCAGTGTGGTTTGCTCTTCACACCATCGGAATTCCCATTTTGCTGTGGGAATGGTTTTATCATCGATTGCCTTAGACACTTGCCCATTTTATAAAGGCACGGTCCATATTATAATAGTTTTATAATTTTTATTCAGTTATTGTAGTCATAATACAACTATAGAATGTCACATTTAATAATATCTTTGCTGGGAGGACAAACGTCAGAAGTATGAGAGAAGAAATCAGAGTGTATGGTGAGAGAAGCCCGCACCATAACAGAGGTGGGGAAATGTAGATTTCGGTCCCGCCTCATACCCATTCCCAGACTTACTCTCTTCCCTGACTTCTGCCTCCGTAGTCTCTGGGGTTCAGAGGCAGCGACAGTATTATCCATCTTAGCAACCACAAAGATTGGCTTAAGAAAGCACAGTCTTAATAACTAGGTTGGATGGGAAAATGAATGAGGAAGGGATGGTAGGATGAATGAATGGGCAGGCAAAAAATAAGAGGTGTGAAAAGCCAGTGTTGGATGAGTGAGTCTTCTACAGAATTTTAGTGACACATTTGTCAAAGATAAATCATTTTCAAATTTCAGGGACAAAGCTAGGCATTTCCCTGGCCTTCTTGCATGTGTATCAAATATTGATGGAGTACATGCTATATGCAGGTCTAGATAATAAACATGGGAAACGAACCTGAGTGATACAGCATCGTGGTCCTCTTGCAATTTACAGTAAGTGAAGGAAATAATCCCAAAGCATAGCTAATCCATCCTTCAAAAGTTGCTATGTACAAGAAGTGGGGTGTGGATTAAGGCCCTTTAGGGTTGCAAGAAAGAGGACCTTGAACTATGCTAGCCCAGCAAAGTTTTGTGAGGTGGCAGTTGAGGTTCAAGTGTGGGAGGTTTCCTTGTGGGATGACAGAGCTCCCTGTGCTTCTGCTCAGAGCTGGCAGTGGGGAGTTCGGGAGCACATCGCTTCTCATGGAGAGAGAAGGCAAAGCTCTCTCCTGTTCTTGCTCCTTCTTTGTGAACCCAGAGCATGGCCACCCACATATCCAGACACCCTGAGTTCCCAGATTAGATCCACAGGCCTCCACAGACAAATATGTTCTGGGTATGGATCTGACCACAACATTCTCAAACTTCCAAGTGTAATCTTTGTGGCTTCCTGTCTTTTAGTCGAAGGTCATGCTTCCTTTTCTACAGCAGTATTTTTCCAACTAGAGATCACAGCCCATTAGTAGGTCAAGTAATCAAGACAGTAATGCGACCAGAATTTTTTTTAGAAGTACAATAGAATGAAAGCTACTAAGGTGCATTGTGCACTAATGGGAAGCTTTGTGAAAGTAAGAGAAAGGTGGGATATCAGGGGCCTGGCCTAGATCCCGGATCTCCCAAATGAATGTATGGTGAAGGCTTAAATACTGAGATAAGCGGTATGATTTTAGGGCTCCAGGAGGATCAAACCCTTCTATAGAGTTCGAGACTCTGAGGGCTAAGACAGGGAATGACTCTGGGCAGTCTGTATTTATTATTTTTTTCAAACAACACAGGAAACTGAACAGACCAGGAGAGTGGTTCAAGGACTTTGCAAGTCACAAATTACCTTAACCAGGAGAAGTATCTTAGGAGATCTCTGTGTTGCATTTTACTGCAGGGGTGAAATGCCTGTGGCTACAGTCTTTATTTAGTTAATTGGAATTGGAGCCAGGTGTCCTCAGCTGTTATCTTGCCCCGGCCATGCAGTAGCCCTGCACCTGCGTTCAATTTCCAGTTTCAATGGCTCCCAACAGTAGGAATGGTGTCATCCCTGCTAGGGATGGCTTCCAGGGAACAAACCTTCTTACCAGAATACTGGCACCACACTTCCATAGCAATTCCCAAGCTTCATGGACTTGAGAGAGCTCCCAGTTTCAACCTAGATGGCCTCTAAAGCCTGAGAATATGACAATTTGTGACATAATTGATAGAATGCATTTTGTTCTAACGTGGACTTTTTTTTTTTTTTTTTTTGCAAACAGATGTCTTTTTTTGGAGTAGCACAAAAATACTCCACATTCTCCATCTTATGCATGTGTGCATGCATTCTCCCATGGCTGGTCAAAAATGCTTTATGACAACACTCTGAGTAATGTGCCTCATCAGGCAGGAAATCACAAGCCGAAGTGCCACAAAATATTTGTGATAGGGAGCCACCCAGAGGCTCACAAAGCTGTGGAGTCTTTTCAAGTAACTTCAGATCATTTCGTAAGGAAGAAATGTTTATAAACATATGACTTCTGCTACCAACAGATTTTAATCAAACTCAACAAACCACTGTTTTCCATTTCACTGATGTCTTCTGGAAACCTTGTCTTATTAGTGAAATTTATACATGCCTCAAATTCTCATCTCCAAATGCAGATTGTAAAACGATGGAAGCACCATTAAATTTGGATAGATCCAAGTCATATAGAACTTATCATTCATTAATTCTTTTATTCAATTAATATTTACAAAGGCCCATTAAGTACAAGCTTGGTAGGTGCTGGGAACCTAGTGATAGATAAACTTGGTCTCTGACTTCAGTAAGCTCAAGTCACAGCTGAGGACTCAGCCATCCACTGACTTCTTCTTTTTAGGATAGAATTATGGAGAACAGTCCATTTGTAGGAAAAGAATGAGCTTCTTCTCCACCTAAACAGATGAAGACATTTTACTAATTGTATCAGCGTGGGTGACATGACTATCCCTCTTCTAGATAAGACCCCAGAGCAGTCACAAGAATTAATAAACAGGAGTGTGTTTGCTGTCTGCAACACTGCAGGGGAATTCAGAATGCAGAATGTCCAGGCCTGAGCCAGTGTATGCAGGAAGCTTTCACCTATCCACTGTCCCTATCGCTCTCACACTGTTCCCACATATTGCAGGCCACTGCAGCAGGGAAGGTGTTAAGGGAAAGAGTCACCTCTGCTGCTGTCACTGTTAGTTGTCAAGCAGCGGCAACCAACAAGCTGGTAAAGTGGATTCAGATAATCAGTCAGTCACGTCTTCCTTTCAGATTGCCTAGACATGTGATTGATTGCAGACATACCAGCAATAATTTTTCAGTGTGCTGCCTTCTTTGTAACAGCTGTTTCTGAAGAACAGAAGGGCATGACCACACGGAGCTATAGATAGTGAACCACAAGGACTGGGTTGGAAGCACTTACTGCAGGGCATGGCCAGAGCCAGCAGGCTGGGAAAGTCCAGAGATGCCAGGTCGTGTCAGCCCATCTTGAAGACTATGCTACCACCTGCCAAGACCACCTCTCTTCTGTAGGAGTTTCAAAGAACAGTTTAGTTTAAATTCTTAGATCATATAAGACATTAGGAAGGCAGAGAGATTGAAAATTCAATCCCAGCCACGGCAGTTTAGGGAAGGCTGGGGGTGTAGCTTAGTGGGAAAACTTTGCGTTCTAACCCTGGTATCCTCCCGTAGACATGGAAGGAAATACTGCTTTTCCTTCAGTGAGCAGGACTGGCTCTGTAAATATTCTGAAACAATTGCAAGAGGACTAATCAAGCTGACCTGCTGAGTAGCAGCCTTGTCTGTGACTATGATCAACTCAGAAATTTCCTTTAGCCTGATAGCAGTGAAATCAAAGCATTTTGCTTATGAAATTTAAACTGGATGAATAAAACCTGGGTGAATTTAAAGCAAATAGATGTTGGCGATGTGTGATAGGAATCCTGCACAGATTTTCATTCAACTCTTCCTTGAAATTCAGCCTTTGAAGTCTCCCTCTGAGGTGTAGGATGTTGGCATCTAGGACACAGGCACTACGGAGGAGGTGTGGAGGGCACAGCTGAGATTTGAAGCACTGGTACCTAGAGAGGAGTTCACGAAGGTCTGCTTTGCTTTACTATTCGTGGAAAAACAGGAGTGTTTCTGTGCATGTATCGCAAATATATACTCATTCCTTTTCCTTCTCCTTCACATTGGCAACGTCATATAAAGAAATGTTTGCACAGATTTCCAGCCATTGATGGGAAGGTCCTAGTCACAGGCACCCTCCCAAGATTTCTGCTTCTTCGAACTGTGCGCCAAGTACCTACCATACAGCCGGTACTGACCACGTCAGGGATCCCTGGGGTGAGCTGCAGGGGTTGCAGGATGGGGGTGAGGGGTCGGAGCCCACCTACGTAAGACCCAGTAGAGCTGTGTTTTAAACTAGCCGCGTTCCAGGGTCCGTCCGAGCACTGCGCGTAGGGGAGCAGTAGGCCAAGGGAGCAGTTCAAATGTGGGGTGGGTAAGGGGGGCAGGCTGCCTGCCTGATGCACATGTTACCCCGTGGTTCTTATTCTGATGGAAATTTGAAAAGTATATCCTTGGCTACACATCAGAATCATTTGGGAGAAATTTGAAAAAAATATCTACCATGGAACAGCTGATAGGCATTCCTGCCAGGTGTGGTGGCACACACCTGTGATCCCAGCACTTAGGAGGCTGAGGCAGGAGGGTCATTGTGAATTTGAGGCCAGCATGGGCTACATAAGTGAGTTCAAGGCCAGTCTGGCCTACATAGTGAGACCCTGTCTCCAAATACAAAAATGAAAAAAGATACAAACAAACAAAAGGAATTCCTGCAGTGACATTAGAGTTTGAATGCATTTCTGCATGGTAGAAAATGCATGTGTTTTAGAATCAGACAAATGTGAATTCAAATGCTGAAGTTGTGGGTTCAAACTCTGGTCCTGATTGTCGCAAACCAGCAAATGAAACTTGAGCAAATAGTGTCTCCAAGCCTCAGACTTTTTGATTGTACAATGATGATAATACACATGGTTCAAAATTTGCAATAATATATATATCATTGTGTATAATCATCATTATCATCATAGAAGATTAATAGGCATTCTGAAACCGGCTGTCTTGTCATACATTGTTAGGCGATGTTGATGCTACATGAATGTAAAGAGCAATAGACGATAGGACAAAGAATAAAAGATGAAAGTGGCTCTGAAAATTTGGGGGGTATATAGAGCATGAGTGGAGGGACCCTTCACCGAGATACAAAACACAGGAGGAAGAAGTGTGAACTGGAAAGGAATGGGTTGAGCTTCAATTTTGATGTGGGACTTGTGGGTAAAGTGTCAAGAAAGCAGTAAGACACAGATTAGGAGTCAGGGGGAAAAAGTCTGGGTAAGAACCGTAGTGGTTTTTCCATGAATCTGAAAATTTTCAAGAGATGTCTTTGAACATGAGCTGCAATACTGTAGGAATCAAAAGAACTACTAATTTATCAAAGTCTTTTTACTGCTTAAATCACTTTGTGTATTATAATAACACACAAGTAATTACAATGTTCCTGTTTCAGTAATAATACCCTGACAATTGAAAGGCGTGTTTAGAGAACCATAAGGACCTAAACATTCATTTTAAGCCGTCGCCGAGCTCACTGCTTCATGATTTTCCCGGATTCCTGGAAGCGGGGCAGGGAGAAAGCTGATAGTCTGGGAAGGTTGGCAGAAGCCCCGGTCCAGGTGTCTGCTTCCTGCTCTGTCACTTCATTCATTTCTTGGCTTGTTAACCCAAGACTTGCTCCTCCTCCAGAAAGCATTCCTGTCCTATAGTGCACCCCGTTTGGGGTCTGCTGATGGACTCTTCCTTCGTACTGGACCTCTTCATGCTAGGGTGGAGCTCCAGAGTGTCCAGCTCCCTGCTGGAGGGGGATTACTGAACTGGAGAGGGGGTCGGGTTCTGTTTCTCACTGCCACCTGCTGATGGTAGGACAAAGCCTCATCCTTCTGGGTCTCCCAGACGTGCTGATTGCTGGGACTTGGCCTTTGTGCCCAGGGCTTCCTTTCATGCTCAAACCCTAATATGGGCATCACCTTGCAGATGGCTTACTTCCTCCCCTCCCCCATCCCTTTGGTCCTCCATCAGAAGAGCCCAGGACTGAGAATGGAGATGCCTAGGAAACAAGTCCCAGCCCTCCTATCTTCTAACCGGGCGACCTGGAAGGAGATGCTTAACTTCTCTGTGCAGTGAGTTGTGCTCATCTGATGTTTCCTCCTTACTGTTTAGGTGACATCTAAATCCCCCGCACAAATGAAATCTGAAGTGAAAACCCAGAATACGAAACTGGGAACAAGGCCGGGAACTTGAGAGGTGAGGATGGTTGTCCCAGGGTGCAATCACTTGTTTTCACTCAGCTGAGCCCCTGAGGCAGCCCTGGGCCCCGTTAGGGAAAGCACTGCGAGCTGCCCCCCCAGAGCTCTCATGGTCTCTGTCATAGTTATATTTCTCACTGCTGAAACAGAATATCCAACGCCCAAAGTTAAAGGAGGAAACGTTTATTGGGCTCCCAGTTTATGGGGGCTTCAGCTTACAGTTGGCTGGCTCCAAGGCAGGTGGCGTGGCAAAGAGGCATTGCAGAGGAGAAAGAGTTCGTGGTGGGAAGAAGGCAGGAAAGCAGTGAAGTAGCACAGCAACCGCAGCCTGCCCCTCTCTAGTATCTCTTCCAGGCTACCTGCCCTTTGGGTAGTGCCACCCACACCCAGAGAAGGTCTTCTCGTCATCCATACCCAGGACTATGCCAGACCATCAGTGGACTAATTTAGCAATCACACATCCTTAACCCCAGCATCACGTACCTAGAGCCGGCCACCCCTGAGAAGCCCCACTAATGGACCAAATGAGGAGACATCCAGACCAACCCATAGCAGTCTCCGTTTCTCAGATTCTGTTTACTATTTTGCTCCATACTTGAACCTTTCAGTGGCTTTCTGTGGTCCAAAGGCAGTGTCTAAATTCATTAATCTCTCAGTTCAGGTTTCCTTCAGTCTGATTCAAACTGACCTGTCTGACTTGAAATTCTATTATACACCTGCAGCAACCCTCTGTCCCTAAATCATACTTAGACTCCCCTTGTTTGTATTCAGCTCTTCCCTGATTTATATCCTGTATTAGTTTCTTACTGCTGTGGTAACAAATGACCATAAACTTAGTGATTTAAAAACATGCATTTACTGTCTTGTATTTCTGGAGATCCCAAATCAAATAGAGATCTCACAAAGCTAAAACTGAGGTGTCCACAAAATTCCTGCTTTCCTGCTGGTGGCTCCATGGTTGAATGTTTCCTTGCATTTTCCAGCTCTCTCCCATCTTTAAAGCCAGCAATGCTGTATCTCCCTCTGCCTTTCTCCTGTGGTCATATCTCCCTCTGACTGTCCTTTGTGCCCCCCATTTTTGAATGTTAGGACCCTTGTAATTGCATTGGGCCCACCCAGATAATCCAGAGTAATCTCTTCACCTCAAGGTTCTCAATTTGTTCACATCTTCAGAATCATCTAACATAATCCCAGTTTCCGGGTTTAGGATAAATTTAGGGTTGATATTCTGTCAACCATACACCAACATCCTTTCATACGAGTCACATGCATACATAGCAGACTCTGAAAGGTGGCGTCTTTGTCACTTTTCCCCCTTGCTGAGACTCAGTCCTTGACACCAGCAATTTAAAGAGAAGTTTATTTTGGCTCATGTTTAAGGAGTATCAGTCCTTGCATGGTTTCTGGCTCCAAGGCAGGATGGCATGACACAGGGGCATCGCTGAAGAATAGCTCCCCGTATCCTGGCAACCAGGAAGCAGAGATGAAAGGGGGATCCAGGCAACGAGATGAACTGTTTCAGGCTGTTCCCCCAGTGACCCACCTCTTCTGACCAGGCCTTACCTCCTGTCAATGATAAGCCCCCATAATCCCATCACCACTCCAAAGCTGCACTTCTGAGCACATGAGACTTGGGGGAGAGGACGCCTAGATATAAACCATACTGGACAGGGAGTGTGGTGCCCCACTGCAGCCACCCAGACCAGTCCAAGTGGAGTCCCTGACTTCATCCTTTGGGCCGTCTCCCCATGGAGATGGTTCCAGACCATTTCTCCCCTGGTAGGATCCTGCCTTCCTTCTAGCCTTCCTCAGTATCTTCCGACTCTGTTCTTTGGTTCTCCACTTTGCTCCCCCATTGTTGGCACTGAGAACCCCCAGTCTTCTTGCTCTGTTAGGCAAACAGTTTAACTTTCCCCAGGCCCTCAATCTCACCTCCAATCTCAGCTCCCTGATCCTTTGATCCATGCTTGTGCATTTTTTCCTTTAGACACATTCCTAAGGGAAATGTCTCAGGAATGTTCCTGACTGGGGCAAGAAAATGGAAATTTAGGTCAGTGTATTCTTTTTCATAATCAAAAGAAGAGATGGAGGCTTCTGTGAATAATGGATCTAGGTAAAAATGTGAGATTTTTAAAGATAAGAAAACTGTAACTCATGTCACTCCATGGTGGTCGAGTACTGGCTCTCAATGAACAATTAGAATTTAGAAGTTGGAGATGGCTTTTTATTCATTGTTGTGTCCCCAGCAGCCTAGCATGGTATCAACACATAACAGATTTTCAATATGTTTTAATCGGTGTAAAGAAAAAATATAAAATCTCTGCATGTATGCAAACCAATGTGCACATTTTCCCCCTTACAAATGCCACCTCTTTCTCACTCGGAGAGGAAGCTGTCTTTTTCTTACATTCTGCATTTGGAAGGGTGTGTTCTGTTTCTTGCCATTGGTGTTATGGGAGTTGAGTAGCAGGCAAAAGTCCTCCACCGGGAATATCGGAAAGGATCGTTAGAGCAGTGGAAGAAGGGTTTTTAAGCCACACCTCAGTATTAACATCTGCACACACCAAGCCCTCAATCCGTGAGGCAACAGGGTTACAGCAGACTATTAATCTTCACTCCACCCTTGAGTGTGAGGTGCTCATTTTCAATAACGGGTCCCTCACAGGCCAGACCTACAAAAAGCAGCGAGCCTCAGAGAAACACGTGTGACAACTGAAAACCAATCCCATTGCAATGAAGCATAATATTTCACATTTTGCTTCACATGGCTGACAGTGAGAACTCTTTCCCCACATACAATTTTTAAGCACAATTTGAAACTTTTCCTGAGGCAGCAGCCCCTGAGCAGGAGCTTTCTGCAAGCCATGAGCATGTGCAGTACCCAAGAAAGAAGATGAGGGGGGATCAGGGGGGTCAGGAAGGCTGCGCAGTGTGCACAGAAAAGCCATAACTGTGCACCAGGCTGACAGATGGTGTCACTTCTAGGAGGGGACAGACTGCTACCTGATCATTCTTTGTGCCAACAGAAAAAATAAAGTGTAGGTAAATCTGCCAAGTTCATAAGTCTTGTTCTACTATAGATTTATAGTCATACTGCCTATATTCCCATGTTGAAACCCAGCCCCCAGGGCCTTGTCATTGGAGGTGGGGCTATTGGGAGGGAGTGCTGAGTGCCTTATCTGCCTTTGCTAATCCTACTGACCCAGGATCTCATGCTCCTAGGGCTCCCTTATGCCCAGCCCAGTGATGGCAAACTGAGTGCCCAAACCACAAGCCCAAACCAGCTTTATTTATCTCAAAGTGCCAACACTACACTTAAACCTGAACACTGGGATTTTGGATTCCAAAAAACAGCTGTTAGCTGATGCTCAGCTGTGGGGTGACTTGGCACGTGTGCCCGCTGCAGCATGTGTGCCGGAGGTTCACCACCAGAGTTCTAGTCCAATGGCAGAACTTCCTGTCCCTATTCATGCTCCATCTTGAAAGTATCTGGTGCAGGGACTGCAGCAGGCATCCTGGTGGCCTCAGTGCTGGTCTTGGTCTCTGACTTTCAGGCATGTTGTACTCAGGGGTTGCAAGGAGAACAAGACAATACAGAACACATAACGTATAGTGTTGTTTATAACGGTCACCCAAGGAGTCAGATACAAAGAAAGTGCGGGACATCTGTCCACATACTAAAGACCTAGGAAATCCAAGCAAGGGACTAGATCCCATGGCAATAACCTGCATGAGTTCAACTGAAGACCTAGAGCCTGAACAGCACACATCTTCCCTTCCAGAGGCAGGAAGTGATGCTCAAAGTAAAGACCAGAGCTCCCCCAAAGTGAACCGCAGCCATTCTCAGTGAGAAGATTCCACGCTTCTCCAGTGATAACAGCCAAGTTCATATCAGGACAACCAGCACGACACACTCCTCCAGGAGAACCAACAGCTGCAGACAATACCAACACTTAGGAGAACCCACAAAGCTACTCTCTTCCTCTCCACTTCTGCTTTTTATGCTGGACAGTCCTCAGGTGGACCTTCTACACTCAGCACCATGCTGATTCAGTGCAGCTGGTGTTTAAAATGACCATCAGGTTTTAATCCACCACAAGGCCATAAATGGTAAGTGAAAATCTAAGATTTCCCCAGCCCTCTACCAGTGACTTCAACATCTACCTCTTTCTCCAAAGCCAGTTCCATTCTTTAAACGGCACCAGACTATATCTGAATTTACAGACCAGCCTGTCCATGGATACATTTGTGTTGTTGTACCAAGTGATGGATTGTTTGTTCATTTTTCTTCCTGCCTATTGCTCCATAGTGCGATCATACCACAGTTCACCCAGTCTTCAAATGACTGTATGCTGGGTTGTTTAAATCTGAAACTATTACAAATAATTTAGCCGTCATTTGATTCTCTGTGTCTGACAGTGGAGTCGGTGGCTCATAGAGTGTATGTATCCTAAGCTTTGGTAGATTCAAACTGTCACAGTATTTTTAAAATTCTAATTTCTAATTGTACACTCTGTCCTCAACCGACATTCAGAATTGGCAGACTTTAATTTTTGCCTATCCTGTATGTGGGTTTTCACTATACCTTCAATTTTCATCTCCTTGATTAATTGAAACCTTTTTATAGGCTCCTTGGTCACTGGACCAAGGGACCATTTGAACTTTTTGCCCAGGTTTTTTATTAATTTGAACAAATTTTTATATAATGGATAGTAGCCCTCTGCCAGTTTTATGTGCTGCAAATATTTTCTCCTATTCTGTGGCTTGTTTTTTTATGGTAACTTTTAAATAATAGAATTTCTTCATTTTAATGTAGTCTATTTCAGTACTTCTCAAACTATCTACAGAAGACACTTTTTTGTTTTTTAATTTTCAATCAGTCACAGATTATTTGTGTAAAATACAATAAAAGCAGGTTAATGTAAAAATTAAATTTAAAATGGTTTTGTTATAACAGGTAAATGTTTTAATAGAAAGATAAAATATTATAATAATAAAGATATTAATATATTTTGGGACTATTTGGATTTTGGAGGCAGCATATTCCCCACTTGCTTGGTCCATTGGTGTCTTGCTCTGGTCCATTTATCAAGGGTCTAGAAAGCTGCTAGTTTTGAGTGGGGCCCAGAACAAGAAAAGGCTCTGCAACAGGTCCAGGTCACTGTGTGCAGGCCACTCTGCCCTTGGGGCCATATGATCCAGCAGATCCAATGGAACTTGAAGTGTCAGTAGCAGGTAGAGATGCTGTTTGGCAGGCCCCCATAGGTGAATTACAATGGAAGTCTTTAGGCTTTTGGAGCAAGGCTCTGCTGTCATCTGCAGACAACTGCTCTCCCTTTGAAAAACAGCTCTTGGCCTGCTACTGGGCTTTAATGGAAACTGAACTCTTGTCCATGGGACACCAGGTCACCATGCAACCTGAGTTGTCTATCATGGCCTGGGTATTATCTGATCCACCAAGTCATAAGGTTGGATGTGCATAAGAACAGTCCACCATTAAATAGAAATAGTATATTCGTGATCAAGCCGGAGAAGGTCCAGAAGGTACAAATAAATTGCATGAGGAAGTTGCAAAAATACCTATGGCTCCTACACCTACTATACTACCTTCTGTTTCCCAGCATGCATCTATGGCCTTGTGGGGTGTACCGTATGATCAGCTGTCAAAGGACAAGAAGGCTAGGGCCTGGTTTACAGATGGCTCTGCACGTTATGCAGGCACCACCCACAAGTGGACAGCTGCTGTATTACAGCCTCTTTCCGGGACATTCCTCAAGGACAGTGGTGAAGGGAAATTGTCCCAGTAGGCGGTACTTTGGGCAGTACACTTAGTAGTACATTTTGCCTGGCAGGAGAGATGGCCAGATGTTTGACTGAATAGTGATTAATGGGCTGTAGCCAATGATCTGACCAGATGGTCAGGAACTTGGAAAGAATGCCACTGGAAAATTGGTGGTAAAGATATTTGGAGCAGAAGTATGTGTGTAGACCTCTTCATGTGGGCAGAGGATGTAAAAATATTTGTTTCCCATGTAAATGCTCATCAAAAGGTGACATCAGCAGAAGAGCACTTTAATAATCAAGTAGGTAAGATGACCCATTCTGTGGATAGTGGCTAACCTTCTTCTTCAGCCACCCCAGTCATTGCCCAATGGGCCCGTGAACAGAGTGGCCATGGTGGCAGAGATGGAGGTAATACATGGGCTCAGCAGCATGAACTCCCACTCCCCAAGGCTGATCTGGCTACAGACACTGCTGAATGCCCAGTATGTTAGCAGCAGAAGCCAACACTGAGTCCCTGATATGGCACCATTTCCCAGGGTAGTCAACTTGCGACCTGGTGACAGGTTGATTATATTGGGCCATTTCCATCATGAAAGGGATAGCACTTTGTCCTCACTGGCATAGACACATATTCTGGATATGAATTTTCTCTGCACTTAAGGCTTCTGCCAAAACTATGATCCATGGACTCACAGAACACCTTTCCACCATTGTGGAATTCACACAGCATTGCCTCTGACCAAAGAACACATTTTGCAGCCAAAGAAATGAGGCAGTGGGCTCATGCCCATGGAATTCACTGGTATTACCATGTTCCTCACTATCCAGAGCAGCTGGATTGATAGAAAGGTGGAATGGTCTTTTGAAAATACAGTTAAGGTGGCAGCTAGGTGGCAATAGCTTGCAAGGCTGGGCTAAGGTACTTCAAAAGGCTGTATGTGCTTTGAATCAGTGTCCACTATATGGCACTGTGTTTTTCATATCCAGGATTCATAAATCCAGGAATCAAGGGGTGGAAGTAAGTATGGTACCACTCACCATTACCCCTAGTGATCCACTAGCAAAATTAATGCTTCCTGTCCCCATGATCTTATGTTCTGCTGGCTTAGAAGCTTTGGTTCCAGAGTAGGGAAGGCTTAAAGCAGGAAGCACAACAATGATACCATTGAACTGGAAGCTAAGACTTCCCCCTGGTCATTTTGGTCTCCTCAGGCCTTTGAGGAAAGAAGTTAAATAGGGAGTCACACTGTTTTCAAGGGTGGTTGACACAGACTGTCAAGGGGAAATTGAACTACTACTTCACAATGGAGGAAAGGAAGAATATATGTGGAGTGTAGGAGATACTTTAGGGCACCTCCTAGTATTACCATGCCCTGTTATTGAAGTCAATGGGAAACTACAACAACCTAATATAGGTGGAATGACAAATGGCCCAGAGCCTTCAGGAATGAAGGTATGGGTCACTCCACAGGGAAAGAACCAAGACCTGCTGAGGCGCTTGCTGAAGGTCAAGAGACTACAGAATGGGGAGTGGAAGAATGTAGTTTAAATACCAGCTACAACCCTGTGATCAGCTACAGAAAAGAAGATTGTAATTGTACCATGTGTCCCCTAGTATGGTTCTAATGTAATATAATGTTGACAGACTTAACATTGGTTCTTATCGATTGTTAAGCTGTGTTATGATGTTCCAATTGTGAAATGATAAGAATAAGCATCATCCAAGGAAAACTTACCTTCTATTCTGGTGAGGGAATTAGTATGCTTCTATTTATATGCAGGATATGTTAGGTGTAATTAGAAGCATGTCTTTGTATCTGGAGACTGATTTAAAGAACTGTGTCTTGTTGTCAAGTTGACAAGGGGTGGATTGGTATGGTTTGTACATGGTGTCAACTTAAGAAGTCTAGAAGCTTAATTAAGTAACTCAGCAGCCCTACATCCTGTGTTGTAGAAGACAAGCCGTTACCATGCTAGGACATTGCTCATTGTGTCAATTTGAGAAGGTCAGAACTTTAAGTGATTCAGCAGGGAGCCAGAGGCTTAGTTTATAACACCCTCAGCCTGTGCAAGAGGAGGGCTTGCACATGGTGTGAGTGCTACCTCCACTCCAGGGGAGCAGCCCGCATACAATAAAAGGCAAATGAGGAGGGGTTGACTGCTGGTTCTTGGGAGGAGCTCCAGGCTTCGCCTTCAGCTTGGACATTGTCTCTTGGCTTCTGGCACAGGCTGTTCAGCATCCACCTGGGACTCTTCAGCCTTCATCACAGACTCTTCAGCCTTCCATC
>PVJX010028928.1:0-17770 GCA_004027295.1 Dolichotis patagonum | reverse complement strand
CCCCTCTTGGGGGGGGCGACTGTGAGCCTGGGGGTGTGTGGGCTGAGAATCAAACATCTCATGTCATCCTGCCCCACCGTCTCGTGCCCCACCCCCAGACAGTGGGAGCCAGTGAACTACACATCTTGTGAAAAGACTGGCTGTGTTATTTATTATGAGCTCCCCATATGAAAAGATATGGACAACCATTTGGAAGAAAACAAGAGACAATATGACAGATAGTGAAGATCTCTGATTGTCTAGCTTTGAAATTTATGCTTTCTTATATCCTGTTCTGTTTTGTTGTGTTTAATTTTACCCCTTTAAAATAAAATTTAAAAAAAAGTTTTGAACAATTTTTTAGCAAAGTAAATCTGGCAGCTTATAAAAATAAGTGTAACTATGACTAAGTATCTATCCTTGAGTTCAAGACTGGTTCAACATATGAAAATTAATCAGTGTGCTATATCATATTATAGAATAAAAGGCAAAAGATGTAAGAGCATCTCACCTTTCATGCTAAAAGTAGTCAACAACAAAAAATTTTAGGAATGAATGAAATTTTTTTAACCTACTAAAAATTATCTACTAATACCTTAAGTTCTCTCAAAAAATATTTAATCTATTTTAGCTCTGAAATGTAGCTGTGTATATAATGCTGATGCATTATACACAGTCAAATCTGTCCAGTTATATATTCCATGGTTTAAAGTTTGGCTTGGGATTTTTTGTTTTGTTTTTGTCTTTTGTTGTCTTTTTGGAGGATTTTTTTTTCCTTTGTTTAGTTTGTTTGTTTTTGTTCTTTCTTCCAGAAAGGCTCATTATTTCAAATAACTCATATGGACAAAGAGTTCTTTTAAGAAGCTGAATTCTGTCTGCCCCCAAAATATATGTTGAAATTCTAACCTCCACTACTTTGATATGTGACCTCTTTTGGATACAGGAATTTTACAGAAGTAATCAAGTTTAGTAAAGACATCAGAGTAGACCTTAGTCCAATCTAACTGTTGCTATTTTGAGAGATTTAGACACAAATGTGCAAGCAGAAAGAATATCATGCAAGGCTCAGGGTGATTCTTTTCTAAACAAAAGAATGCCAAAGACTACCAGCAACCCATCATTCTGTGGGGAGAGGTTTGGAACAGATTCTTGTAGCCCTCAGAAAGACCCAGTCTAACACCTTGATCTTGGGCCTTAAGGTTTCAGAACGTGGGGCAGCAAACTGTTGTTGTTATTGTTGTTTCTTTTTTCTTGTGGTACTGGGGATTGAACTCGGGGGACCTCATACTGTAAACACTGTGCACCAAGCTGCATTTTCAGCCTTTTAAATTTTTTTATTTTAAGGCAAAGTATTGCTCAATTGACCAGGCATCCTCAAACTTGCAATTTGCCAGCCTCAACCTCTGGAGTAACTGGGATTATAGGCATGAGCCATTATATCCAGCAATTTTGCTATTTAGTGCATTTGGTTCCTGATGCTTCATCATGCTAACCCTAGAAACTAATAGTTAAGCCCTGTGTAAATATTTATTAATTGGAAAAGTATGGCAAATAAGCTAGGAGAAATGATAGATTGGGACCTAAGGCCAATGCTTGCCTTACCCTAAACTTGAAAATATTAGAAAAATATGTACAAGTAAAAGAGGTTGACATCCAGTTCAAGAGCAGTAGTTGTGCTTTAGTATAGCAGTGTTATAATATAAAGAATTCTGACACAGAAGGTGAAATCTACCACCAAGCGTTGGGATAAAGGATATTAGCAATGGTATTATTTACTTTGTATGTTTATGGTAACAAAAAACAGATAGAAAAAGTAAATCTAAGAAAAAAGTTATAATGGAAACTTTTCATTGTCCGGTAGCTCTGTTTGTTCCTGTGAGTCTTTGTTCTTTGGAAATCCAACAATATACTACTTCCTGTTTGGTAGAAATGCTTCACTGCGTGAGTTCTGAAGGAGGCCGGGGCTCCCATCTCCCTAGGAAGCTAATGGATTAGGCAACTGAAGAAGTGCACCTGGTGTGAACTCAGTCAAAATTCCTGCTCTAGAGGATGATGCAAAGAGAGGAAAACAGTTGAGCAATTATCACTGCAATATGGAAATCCCAACCCTGCCAAAAGCACCCCGCGGATGTGGGGCCAGCAGTGATTGCCCTCACCAGACTATCGCAGGAAATAAATGTTGGCTGTGTGTTTTTTTGTCTTGTTACATGCTATAGACTGCACATTTGTATCCTCCTGTACCACCCAATTCATCTGTTGAAGTCCTCATTCCCAAGGTGAGGGCATTTAGAGACAGGGCAAGTGGGATTAGTGCCCTTATAAACCAGAAAAAAAATGTTTGCTTCTCTTTCCATGTAAGAGTACAATAAGGCCATTTATGGGGAATAAAACCCTAACCAGACACTTAAGCTGCAATGCCTTCACCGTGAACCTCCTCTGAAACTGTGAGAATATATTTCAGTTATTTATAAGCCACCCATTCCATGGTAATCTGTCAAAGCACCCTGAATGGACATTATAAAACCTAAACCCTGCATGCTTCTCTTGCATTTCTATCCATTCAGTGACTATTCTTTAATACACTCTTCTACTGAAATTAGCCAGAGGCAATTTCTGTTGTTTTGAAAGGAGTCTGATATGAATCACTAAAATTAATAATATAAATTCCCTGCACCAAACCAAGCTCTAGTTCTGTTTTTGTGAGAATTTATAAAATTGTTTTTATTCCTTACATATTATATTTGAGGTTATATATATAAGCATATGTATATTTACTTATAGGATCAAGTTCTACATATAAAATTAGTTAGAAAAGCATATTATAAAAACTAATTGGTGGGGATTTTTTTAATTTCTTGAAAGATGAATTATGAAGTGAATTTCAGAATCTGATAGGACTGTAATTATCTCCCTAAAATTCAGTTTCAGTAGACGCCCACTTTCCAAAGGAATGTGATATGACACGAGTCTGTGATTGAAACCTGTCTACAGTCAGTCCACAGTCAGTATCTTCCTTGCAGACTTGCTCGCCTTGTCAAGCTAAGAAAAATCTCATAATCAGTTTTTACACCCCCAGGCTTTCTGATTCTCAAAGTAATATTCCAGACAATTCGAGAAGAGAACTCAGGCTCTGCAGGCTGTCTATTGTAACACAGTTAGGGAGAGACATGTTTATGTCTGTTTAGGGACATAAAATATCATTGGACCATCTCTCCCAGCATGTAAACCCAAACCAAATTCCTGCCAGTTGCCACTTTCTAGTTTATTTTAAGCTAACAAGGATCAGTTACATATCTTTAATTACCTGGGACTGTGGAAAAATTTTAAAATTTAATGCAACAGCTTTTTTGAAAGTGATTAAAAACATTGTTTGTCTTGGACTTGAATATGGTGGGATTATCATGTGGACTGGCATTTTGCCTGTGGCCATATGCCATCTGTCATTTCCTTTAATGAAGTTTGCATCAATTTACAGGAAGCAGCAAATGCCATGTAGCTGGTAGAATCATTTTATTCAATCAGATCAATGCTTGATGTCACCTTTTCTGTGGAAACTCATTTACCTGAATCCATATACGTGAAATCTCCTGAATTTCTGGCCCCTTGGGTGATGAGAGTCTAAATTGCTCAAAAGCAAAGTATTGAAAAAAAAAGTTCTGAGTTCATGAACTGTTGCAAAATATTTCACAAATGGGGAAAGAAATTCACTAATCTTTCAAAACTTTAACTGTGTTGCTAAACAATACTTTCAGAAGTTGGAGAAAAAGACATTCTAAACTTTTTTTTTAAAAAAATCAATAGTATGATTAATTTAAAGCAAATAATTTAAAACAAAAACTCCCTTTTAAAAAATTAGTATCAAGTGTGTTCTCTCTCAACATTATTGGTCTAATCCACTTAACTCATTTTCAATTTCTTGTGCTGAAGAGGAAACTAACAGATAAACATTGAGCTATAAGCTTAAACTTATTTGGAATTTACTAATATTTCAAATATTCTAAACCTCTCTTTCTTTATCTTCCAAGGTTACTTCATTAAATCTTCTGATTGTCACTTAAAACACTTAATTGTAAAATATCTTGAATTGAAAGAAGCCTAACCTAAGGCAATCATGACTCACATTCAACAGATGGTAACATTTTTCTATTTTCTAATAAAACATTGAAGATTCTGGCAAAAGGTAAGGTAGCTGTATCCTCACTCCTTCAGAGGTAAACATTCCTTAGAAATCAGTGTGCATTAATCCCATACGCACTCATACATTTTTAACTCTCTAGCTCCTCTTTTGTATTATCTTCAAGAAAAATCTCCTACCCCCCTCTGAATTTCCTTCCTCCACTGTTACTATTCGTGTTTCTATTTTTACTGAACGTCATTTGCATGCATTTTTTAGGGAGTGGCAACTAGGTCCTGTTTTCCTCCCAACCGCTACACACATGCAACTCACACACTGCAAGAATACTCAGCTCCCAAAGTAGAATGCACAGCAAAGCAGTAATTCACATTCTGGAATCCAGTAAATCTCAAGGTAGGGATGCAAGTGAAGGGAAAACTTAAACACATAACAAGGTTTCTCCTTCTGTCTTTGATACGTACTTCCCAATGCATGGTCTTTTAGACTTTACTCTCTTCAAGCTTTTTGCATATTTTCAAATCTAGTTTCAGCTCATACCACTTTTCTGAGCTCCAGTCAGTACTCTTTGATACTAACTGGATATCCCTTTAAATCTCCATATTTAAAACCTGACTCCTCTTTTTTCCAAATCACTTTCAACTCCAACATTTTACTTTCTGTTGTAAAATCTCTATGTTCTTAAATTCATGTTTCTGAACTTCTGGATGTTAGCTAGGTTCTTGCCATGCCTGATTGCAATCAATCAGTTATCAGCTACTTAAAAGAATGCTTTAAAACTTGTCATATCCATTTTCTTCATTATTACTCTGATTCATAGGTATGTCTCCTCATCCACGTGGTAAATAGCGAGGTGTGTCACAGAATATTAAAATAAATGGAGAACTCTCTTCAGATGGCAAGAGGTTGGATGTTACTAATACATTCATAAAACAGTAAGTATTGTTTTAGTACATCCTTTACTATCTCCCTGAGAAAATCAACCCCTTGCTCAAAAGCAGTCGGTGACAAATACCAGAGCAGAAGGAGATGTAAATATGATCATTAACTATTGGATGCTTATTCTTTATCAGGCATTTTTTTCTCTCACTTTTATTCTGTCAACTTTTCCTTTGTATTCTTTATCAACAACACCCCATTCCTCTGATATCTCAGGCCTCAAAGCCACAATTCTATCATTTCAATGACTGTGTATAAAAGTATTACACATAATCCAGGAATTGCCCATCTAAGGGTCCACCTGCCTAGGAGACAAATGAGAGGCTGCTCCTGTAGAAATCCCAACAGAAAAAGTCAGTAACAACTTACATCAGCAACCAACAAGAGAATGGGCAAATACATTATTGGTGTTCACAAATCAATGATTCATATGTGTCATTGTGGATATATCTCAAGAATAAACACACATATCAGAAGTAGAGTATTACTTATATGAATTTAAACATTCCATAGTATGTCTAATATATATACATAGTATGTCTAATATATAAACATCATGGCAAAAACATGAAAACAGGCAGAAAATTATTAACCAATTTTTGATAGCAGATGCCAAAGTGGAGAGGAAACAGATTCTGATTGTTTTGTTTTATTTTGTTTTGTTTGAGACAGAAACTCACTCTGTTGTTCAGGCTGGCCTTGCACTCACTATGTAGCTAAAGCTGGCCTCAAACTCTCAACAGTCTTCCTGCCTCACTTCCTGAGTGCTAGGATCCAGACATGTGCCACTGTGCCTGGGGGAAATGGATTCTGGATGGGTAAAAAGAAGTAAAATTTTTTAATAATATCATATGCACACAGCATGTGCAATTAATATGGCAAAGTGTTAATATGAATTAGTTATTAGTAAAGAGTTAATATTTTGCTATTGGAGGACAATAAAATATTTTTATTTACTTTTAATTTTTAAATCAGAAAATATTTTAAATTTTTATTGGTACATTTTAGATATACATAATGATCACATTCATCATAAAGAGTCTGTAACTGTACATGATATAACTTGATTCTTTTTCCCCATTCCTCTCCCCTCCTCTCAAGCCCTCCTCTTGCACCATTTACAGAAGATTTGTTTCCATTTTTTACTTCTTTTTTCATTTTTAAACTTTTTTTCTATCTTCTTCCCCTTACAATATTTTAAAATTAAAAACCAGATAATTTGGGGAAAATAATATTCAATTGATATTGTTAATCCTTTATTCACTAGAATTTGATTTAAAAATGCTAGGAGAAAAGTAATGGATGTTTGATTATTATGTAAGAATAACATTTCTTCATGTAAAAGTAAATGTGAGTTAAAACACAAGTGTGAATCTATGAGTAATATAGAAGCAAAACAACAGTAAGCAAAATTAAAATGTACAGGACTAAAATAAAATATATAGGAAATGTAACAATGATGTTTGTGACAAATTTCAGACAAAAAGACAATATATTTTATATAACAACAGCTCTTATAAATCAATAAAAACAAGCAGGAAGCTCATCAAGAAATATGTATAGATGATGAATTCATAATTCATAAAAGAAAAAATATAATTACCAGCAGGTAGGTACAAAATATAAAATCTTAGTTAAATAAATATAAATTATTTTTTATCTGTTACATAAATAAGACAAAATACCAAGGCCAATGCAATGTTACAATTTCATATACAGTTATCCTAAAAACACAAGAGTTTTCAAAAGCTCTCTGAAATGCCACCTACATTAGGATGGGACTATTAAGAAAAAGCAGACAATATCACATATGCTGGCAAAGAAGCAGGTAAATTGTAACATTTGCCAGAATGTAAATTGGGTAGCCACTATGGAAAACAGTATGGCAGTTCCTCAAAAAATATTAAACCCAGAATTGCTATATGATCCAGAAATTCTACTTCTGGGTTTATACCCTAAAGAATTGACAGTAAGATCTCAGAGATGTTTTCACATCCATGTTGACTGCAACATTACTGACAATAGATAAGAGGTGAAAGCCACTCAAATGTTCATTGACAAATGAATGGATAATTACATGGTATATCCATACAATAAAATTTTAGCTTTAAAAAAGATGGAAATCCTCTTATATGGGATAACATGGATGAGCATTAGGGTATTATGCTAAGTGAGACACTAGTCACCAAAAGATAAATATTGCATCATTTCATTCACACAAGGCATCTAGAATAGTAAAACTAATAGTCAAGAAAGCAGCACTGTGCCTAACAGAGGCGAAGAAAGGAGTTTCAGCTTTATAAATGAAAAAGTTTTAGAGGTCGCTATCACAATGATGTGAATGTACTTAATACTAGTGAATTGTATAATTAATATATAGATAAGATACTAAATCTTTGTTTTTCACTATAATTTTTAAAAGTATCTATGTATTCAGTGTCTAAGAATTTAGTATGCAGAAATAGCTATTGAATATGCACAAAGATATGGCTACAAATGCCTTCATTTCTAGTTTGGTACAGAATGGAAAAGGAAAAATATCAATCTAATCATTCAATCCACGAGAATAGCTAAGTAGATTACAGTGTAGTCATTTGATAGAACATTTTGAATCTATTGGAACTGATTTCATTGTTGAAATTTTTATGTTTGCAGGACATAATGATTACATTTATCATGGCGAGTTGGTACATGTACATAACATGTCAATTCTTTTTTCTCCTGGAAATAATGTTTAAAATAACTGAATAGGTATGAAAAATTCCCATAATAAAATATTAACTGACTTTTCCGTAAACATATTTTCATGTTATTATTGATGAGGAGAGAAGGGCAGGTAGGCGTGCAATATATGAGTAATTTCTTAGGTGTATTTTTCTCCAGTTGGACTAGGACACTTTGAGTTCAATCCTTTAAACAAATGCTATGTAGAGATTTTACTTGGTTAGTAATCATGAGTCTATCTTTTATTGTTGCCTATACTCTTCTTGTTATTGAATTTTTCAAATATTTCTGTGTCTTTAAAGGTTATAAATTCTAGCAGTGTTGCACTATTCTGTTTTCTGCTACTATTCTTCATTTTGAAATAAAGTTATATGTAGAAGTGGACAGAAAATTAATCTAAAAAATATCTATTGCATATCTACTATGTGCAATATATGCCTATATATAAAAGGTATAAAAATAGAAGGCCAAATTATTTCCTTCAGAGTTTATACCCTGTTAGGGACACCAAGCATACACAACAGGTAAAGCAAACCTAAGGTCCTCATTGAGAAGACCACGTGACTTACTTTAACTCATCAAGATGTAACAAAATAAGTTACTAATAATGCTTTCCATACCAAGTATATTAAAACATAATTTAATGGCCCAAAATAAGTTAATGATTTTCTAAAGTTCTTATATGTTCTCTTGGCTTGTTTATTTGCAAACAAAATCTGAAGATAATTTAAAAAGTTTTAAAATGTTAGAGCCAAACTAAATAAGTGAAAATCTTCCAAGAGCTTAAAAACAAATTCCCAAAGGTATCCATTAAAATTATAGTCAAAAAATGTCTGCATAATGATTTTTAAACTACTACAATAGCATAAAAGACAACAAGAAGAGAAAATTCTTTTCAGCCCTCATCATGCCACTTAAACTACTGTCAGCAATCTACCCAAGTCTTGCATAATGCTAAGTCTTCTGGTCAATCTCAGTCCTCAGTCCTTTGTAACTATGATTACTCCATCTTCAAAGCACTTTCTTCATAAGATACCATCTGCTTTTCATTTTCCTCCTCCATCAGTAACCGTTTCTTCTTGGTCTCTTATCTGGTTTCTGTACAATGTCCTTATCCTTGATAGTGGAATGCACCAGAGTTCAGACCTGTATCTTCTGTCCACTTATGTTTGCTCCTTTGGTGTTTACAACTGTCCTTATGACTTTAAGTATCACCTACTTGCTGTCAAAAATTCTTAAAAATTCTATTTCTTGAAAACATCTCTCTCCTGCCCTATATATTGTCCAGCTAGACATCACATAATCTCACACTTTCTATATCTAAACTCAAATTCCTGATTCTCTTTCTAAAACCTACTTTGATGAAAAGTTCCATTTCCATATCAGCTGATAGAAATACCACTTTTCCAATTTCTTGGAGTCATCTTTAGCTCATCTCTAAATACACTCAAAAATATACTCAAAATCTGAACTCGTGTAACCACTTCTACTGTTTCCTGCCATCTTGACCAAGCCAACCACATTTCTCTACTGGATCACTGGAGCATCCCGATTTCTTTCCTTGCTATGTCTTGTCTTTCTCCCTAAACAGTTAATTCTGGCTCAAAGACTAATTAATCTCTTAGAAATTTAAATGCAATTATACTACCCTTTGTCTCAAACAATAAAATGTCTTCCCACAGCATTTAGAATTAACCTGGATGTTTCACAACAACCTATAAGATGCTAAGTGCTCTGATTACACCCTATGAACCTGACTCTAAATGTCTCCCCTTTTCTACTGAACTCATCTTCTCTCTGCTCTCTGGACATCATCCACAATAATTTCCAAGGATTTCTTGGCCACTTCAGGCTACCATCTTAGTGTACTTCTTTCAACCAATCACTGTGCACAAAACATCTTCCCTAGTTTATCTGCTTGGTTTACTTTGCCTTCCTTAAATCTTTGCTCATACCTCTTCTCCTTAATAAGGCCTCTCCTGATCCCAGTATTTCCTATTTAATACTGGAATCCATATTTACTCCCTAATCTGCTTTACTTTTTTCTCTCTTCACAGCTTTAGTTTCAAGTATAGTATATAATATAAATTATTTAAGTATTTATGGTAATTGTTTATTGCATATACCTTCTGTGCCATACCTCTTCTAAAATAGAAGCTTCATGAGGGTAAGAATCATTTCCGATTATTCACTGTTGGATCTGTAGTGCTTTCAACAGTTATTGGCTTGCAGGAGACAATGAATTAACACTTGTTACATAAAATAAGTGAACAACATAATAGCATGAGATGGAAGAGGCTTGTCTGTCATTTTATCTTTGGATAAAATTAATGATACTTTATTGAAATTATTTTTATGAACCATATATAGAAAAGTGTCCATAGTACAAAATAATATAAAGCCATCACAGTTTGGCTATGCAAACACAGGCAGTAGTAATAATGTGGAAAGGAGAGAAGTAGTGCCTTTTGTTCAATGTTAAGTGAATAGTTTTTCTCTGGAAAACTACGCAAAATTCTGTGTAAAGAAAGATTATTATTTAATAGAAACTTCTAGAGCCCCTTGATATTATCATATTGGAAATAAAATGCACAAAATACAGCTAAATGAAGCATCTAATTTGGGGAGGCTGCTTTGTTTTTACATATATATTTTAAATTATACTTCCTTAAAACCTGAGGGCAGCCGGGCATGGTGGTAGCCGCCTGTAAT
Organism: Dolichotis patagonum; assembly: GCA_004027295.1. Classification (NCBI taxonomy): domain Eukaryota; kingdom Metazoa; phylum Chordata; class Mammalia; order Rodentia; family Caviidae; genus Dolichotis; species Dolichotis patagonum. The sequence continues at coordinate 7,284 of PVJX010028928.1, read as the reverse complement.
CCCAACACTCCAGGGTCTGAAGCAAGGGAATTGCTGCAAGTTCGAGAAGAGCCTGTGCTACAATGTGAGCTCAAGTTCATCTTGAACTGCATAGCAAGACCTTGTCTCAAAAAGACAACAAAATGAAATAAACAAACAAAAAAAGCCCTGAGGGCATAATATGGTTCAAGTTTGTCATGTATAGTAAGCACAGCAGCTTCCAAGTCAAAGTCAATAAAGCCAGGCATAGAGGTGCATGCCTGTAATTCCAGTACTCTAAGGCTGAGGCATGAGGACTGCTGTGAGCTTGAGGCCACCCTGGGCTACATAAGCAAGTTCAAGGCCCGCCTACACTACATAGTGAGACCATGTCTCAAAAAAAAAAAAAAAAATCGAAAATAAAACCATGCAGGATAAGTGAATTATGCTGCTACTATGTAATTGTGCAACGATTTCTCCAAGTTAGAATGCATGCTTGAAGTTCATTGTATTCAATTATGTATGTATATCTGTACAGTTATAGCATAGAGACAACACTAGCACTTGATGTCTCGGTCAGTCTCCATGTACAGATAGTAAAGTTTTACACATGCTGTTATGGATTAAGAACTGGTGGTCAACTTAACGCCAGCTGGATTACATCAGCGTGGTGCTGAGTGGAGATGTTTCACCTGAGGAAGGTTGCCAGCATAAATGGAGATGTGGAGAAGGAGAAGGAAGAGCATTTAGAATGTTAAGGTGTTATGTCGTTGAGACATTGAGGTGTTGTGGGTTCTCCTACGTGTTGCTGTTTGAGCTGTTGGTTCTCCTGGAGGAACTCTGGTCCTTACATCTAGCATTGCTTCCTGGCTCTGGAGAGGAAGACATGTGCTGTTTGGTCTCCAGGATGAACTCATCACACTGGCTTCCTGGCATGTACTCAACTATGCTTGTCGTCAGAGGAGCTTGTGGCCTCCGTGTCGCTGAGGGTGGCTGTGGTGCTTTTCAGGATAGCCCTGGTTTTCGTTGTGAGTGTGACTTCTCGGCTCCAGTGTATAACCCTCAACCTATCAGCACAGTTCCTTCACCCTGCTGGCATAGACTTTCTAGTTTCCACCGCTGACCTTTGGGCCTTTATGGATCCATAAAAGACTGGCGTGAGTCCTTCTTGTGGGCTCTAGACCTCCAGTTGGACTCGTGGGAGGCATTGTTATGAGCTCTGGGTCTTTATCTGGGCTCATGTGGGACAATGCTGTGGGATTTAGGCCCTTGGCTAAATATTCTATGTCTTTGGTGTTGTGAATAGATTACCTGCATTTTCTTATGTTAACACTGGGTGACCATCATAAAAACAATATTATAAATTCCATGTCCTGATTCTAATTGTTCTCTGCACAACCCCTGACTACAACACATGCTAATCCTGGAGCTAACCAGAGATTGAGAGAAATGTGTGCATCTGACTCACGTACATCTTTCCTACAGACCAGGAGCAGCACACCAGCTCTTTTTGGGCTCTGACAAGATGGACCAGTACAGACAAGAACACTGCAGGAGGAGACAAAAAGACAATGCTTGTGGCAGGAGTGCTCCTGTCAGTGAGGCAAGTTCCTAAGCATCCTTTCTCCCCCTGCAATGCAGGGAAGGAAGAAGCACAGCTGACTACAAGAAGCCCTCCTTGTGTACTGAGGCACCAGGACTCACAGCATTGCCTACACCAAGTAAATGGGAAGAAACCAATACATCAGCAAAGAGAGGGGCCTCCGAGTAAAGAGACCATCCACTAATTCACTCCAAAGCACTCCTAAGGGGGAGATTGTCATTACTTTCCATTTAGGTAGCAAAATGTGATCATTTCATTCCAGGCTCAGAGGTTCAGTTTTCCTCTTTGTTCTTCCTAAATGCAAATTTTGGCCAGTCTATTTTAGAATTTATTTACAATTTAAACCAAAGTGATAAATACAGGTTTTCTTTTCATTTTGTTTTCTTCAGTTTAAGTATTTTGTGTATTAATAAGTCAAATGATAGGCAAGCATAGGTCTTTATGATCTTATTCAGCAATCCAAACATGACAAATGTCACTTTGGTCAGTGAGCAATTATGTCAGCTTGTGTCCAAGAAATGCTCATCATATAGTATTAGCATATTTTTCTACCAAATATATTCTGTTCTATTTACTTCCTGAAACAGGTACTTATTTCTCCACTAGATTACTCACTACACTACTCTAGAGTTATGTTGCCTTGCTAGCTATCCTTTGGACTACAATGTACCCCACAGGCCCCTGTGTTAAAAGCTTGGACCCTAGAGTTGCATTACTGAGACTTGATGGAACCTGCGAGAGGCAAGATTTTGTGGAAGGTTCTTAGATGTATCCCTGGAAGGGAACTGCAGACGCCAGCCTCTTCTTTTGTCTTTGCTTTCCACATGCTCCTAACATGATACACTGTCCTGAAACAGGCCCAAAGCAATGATAATAGGATGTAATCTAATTTGTGGTGAAATAAATCTTTTCTCTGTATAAGTGGATTTGTGTGTACATTTTGTTACAGTAACAGGAAGCTAACACAAGCCTCTGCTGAACTGTGAGTCTACTGAAGACAAAGATCTCTCCATTCTAATGCTAGGTACATAGCATACACTGATAAACTTGTATGAAAGAGTAATGAATTCCTTGTACACACATACACATGCATATCTGTGAACACCCACAAAGACATAAGTGGGGAATGGCATTTTGTAACAAGCATACTGGTGTTCTGGCCATTCTGCTTTGCTGTCCTTGTTATGGCCCTAGTGGTCCCAAAATGAAGCAACCCCTCCCTGAATTCAAAAACGGACCCACTGTGACAACTTTTTGGAGAATTCAATGGCCATATCTAGGTTTTACAAACAAGGTCAATGAAATTCTCCACTAGAGAACTCAGGACAGAAACAAAAACTGAATTTCTTAGTTTAAAGAAGACTCCCATGATTGCTCCAAAGAACTAAGGGCCTTCACACTGAACTTCATACCTAGCTACTTCTAGTTTTTATTTTGAGACAGGATCTCTCTAAGTTTCCCAGGCTGAACCAGAACTTCCAGCCCTTCTGCCATATTGTCTTGAATGCTGGTATTATAGACACAGTCTATCATGTCCAATTTCCCTTTTTCTCTTTACTACTTTTGACTTTTACCTCTTTTCCACACTTTTGGATTAAGATTTCCTATTATCAACCTGAAGAAGTTATAGCGATAAGAGCTGAAGATTAGCATGGAGATGAGCTTTTATTTACACATTATTTCAATGTAATAAAATATACTCTTATTGAGAATCTCAAGTTCACTGGGTTGGGTGATGGGAATAAAATATTAACAAGTTGGACAGAGCACCTCTCCTCATCAAATCCAGACACTAGAAAGGAAGAAAGGTGAAAGTTGTATAAAGAAGTAGGGGGTAATGTGGGAGGATTTGAGGAGGAAAAAAGACCTTTTAAACCATAAATCAGAGCAAGTTGTTTCACTTCTCAAATTCTCACACTGTCTCCCACCTTGCTTAGGGCAAACACTAAAGTCCAAGAGTAACCTATAATCCTTTCTGGGGCAAGGCCCTATCACCTTCCTATCTCAGATTCCCCTCTGTGCTCTCTTCCTAGTTCACTGCAATCACCCTGACCTCTGCATTCCTTAAACACAGCAGCCAATAGCTATCTCTGAGCCTCTATGCTTGTTTTCTTCCTCTGCCTGGAATAGTCTTCTGTTCGACAGCCTCTTATTTGGCTTGCTCACCATAATCAAATCTGAATCAGGTGACAGCTTCCCTGAATACTGGGCCAAAAAAAAAAAAAAAAGGCTTCAACATCTTCATCCTCCAATACTCTACTTAGCCCTTCTGCTTCATTTATTTCTACTTAGCACTTAGCACCATCACAAATACTATGTAGTTTGCCTATTTTCTTGTTTCTCTTCAAAATTTTCACCTAAAAGAGTAAATTCCATAACAGAAGGTTCTTTTACTCACTAGAGTATCCACAAGGCCTATAGCAGTATCTGACATATCGTTGGTATTTAATTACTATTCTGTAAATGAATAAATGAGGTATCATAAAATGCTTTACAGAGGAAATGTCCAGTTGAAAACTAATCTGAAATCTGAAAAATAAGGGTGAATTATCCCAGAAAAGGGAATAGGGGCCATGGGAAGGAAGGGAAGAGAAAAGAGTATTTCAAAGAAAGAGACCAGCCTGAAAAAAAACACAGAGGGAAGAGGAAGCAGAACGTCAAGATTTGGGTGAAGCTGAAGCCTGAGATCCAAAGGTTTAGCAGGAAATGAAAAAGGTACAATGGAAAGAGGAGGCAGATTATGCAGGGTCCAATTACACAGGTTCTTCTGAGCTGTAAAAACAAACAAACATATACGTTACCTTACATGACAAGGGCATTTGAGGAATTTCAGTCAGGGCAATGATGTCACTTATGACGAGAAGAATCACTACTACTGGATTAGAGCGAGCAATGAGACTGAGGCAGAGACCAAATCAGAGTTGGATGAGGGATATGTGAGTACCAGAGAAGTGATGATGGTGCTTGCAAGAACTGGAAAGATTCTGGGGCCAATTAGAAGGACTCAGTAATTGATATTTATATATAGATATAAGTAATGTGATCAAATTATATAATTATAAGCTATATGAGATAACTATCAGATGTACTTCTAGACTGGATCATTTAAAGAATAATCAGAGATAAGAAAGGGCCATAGATGCAGCCCAAGTTGCTGTCTTGGGTAAATGGATATCAATTAACAAAGGTGGTAGTGTAAACATGACCACATTCTTTAACCTTCCTGCCAATAAGAAGCATGGTCCAATAGTCTCTCCTTTTAAATTTCAGCGTCATTTGTGATGTCTTTGGCCAGCCAAATATGGTGGACACAATACTGAACCAGGAAGAAAGATTGGCACCTCAGGTTCCAAGGAGATGATGACCCTGAATGACAGACCCACTTGCGTTCTCTGTCACCAAGCAATGACTGTTCACATTAGTGGAAGATCTCTGAAATGGACCCTCCAGACTAGTTCAGCTACTACAGCTGATACTCCATGGAGCAAGACATATCTCTCACTAAAGGCCTGCCCAAATTGCAGACTTGTGACCAAAACTCATTGCTATTGTTTTTAAACCAATGATTTTTAGAGTAGTTTGTTAACCAGAAAAATGAAAGGCAATGAGAAGAGATATTGTCCTGCTTTTTATTTTCTTGTAGACTCACAGAGTAATTTACACTCAGTGGAAGATCACGGGAAAGTAGAATACCCTTGAGCATGGGGCACACTGATACTTTGGGATGATCTTGGAAAAAGTTAATTCTGATCCATATTAACAAAGGAAGGAACACAATATAATAATTTAAGATCATGCTTTCACTTTGTTTGAACCACTGGAGTAAATCCAATCCCAAATTAATATATCAAAGCCGGGAGCTTGCTTAAAAATGTATTTCATCAGATTCCAAAGTTCAGCTTGGGGTAAAGTATACTGGAACCCTTAATAGTTACTCTAGTAAAGACGTTCTTTTCATTTTGTAAGTGCACAAAAGGAGATTAAGTGAGTGCCTCTGGAACTGCCTAAGTTATTGGTAGACACCATCCTTATATTAAGTTGGAAATCAATAAGTTTCCAGATCAATATCAGGGCTTCATGTCAAGGGCCAGTACATGTATGTGACAGATGCAGTCAGGTGGGAAAAGAGAGCAAACAACTCAACAACTCTTCGCTTTTATTTGAAATACTTTTTTTTTTTTTAAGTTACTGGGATATAGACAGTTCATTTTAAGTGCTGGTAGTCAGGTCTGGAACGTGGATGAGATTAAAGTAGTTTTATTAGAGAAAGGGAAAGCCCAGGGGGAGAAAGGTATGAAAGACTCAGTGACTTCTAAAGCTGACATCAGCCCACAAGCTTACCACAGAGCTAGAAATCACCTTGGTAAACCTCAGTCAAAGGCTGTGGTAAGCCTTAGTATTATTTCTATTATATCCTAATTATCCTTTTCATTGAAAAGGAAGAAAACATACCCTTACTGAAGGCATAATGCTCAAATTACATATATGCCCTAGAGTTTAAGAAAGGTTAGATATGTCTCTTAGATTTTCATGCAGCTAATTTAGACTTACCCATTTGGGCTATTACTAGCATTTCTTAAATGTAATTACAGTCTTTTTAGGAAATAGGTAGTTGCATATTTTTATACCCAACATGTTATAAAAACTATAACTCTTTTGTAGTATTTAAAAATATGTCAGGTCAATGAATAGCAATGAATAGCAATGAAAGCAATGTAAGGGAAAGGGAAGCAGATTATCATCATTATCTATGAAACAGAAGCTCCTGCGGTCTCTTTAACGAAGGCAAATAAAGTCCAAAACATTCCAACTCTAAAATGTGGCTATTCTCACAACATTTATGGTCTATGTTGGAGGTCAAAATGATGACTTCCATATACCATAACATAGTGGTTGATGATTTTATTTTCTATTGTAACAAGAAAAACCAAATGAAATCTTAAAAGTTTGATTTTTTTTTATAGACAAGTGGTTTCTCAGACTTCCTCAGACCTACAGCATAAACTTCCATTCCACCTTTCTTCACCCAGATTAATGGACTGAATATGCAGGTACTCATGGCAGGAAGTCAGGCCCAGTTTCTTGCTCATAGGGAAGGAAAGGAGAGGTCTAAGTGTAGAAAGACATGCAACAGGCCCACACATATTATCTCACTGTATCCCCCTTTCCTTTCTATAAAAGACTAACACATCTGTATGCAGTGAAACAGTGATTTGGGTGATGTGACCTTCTCCATTTCTTCCTTTTTTTTTTTAAATTTTATTTAAAGAGAAAAAAAAGCAATACAGAAAAAAGGGTAGAAACAATACAAAACCTCAAAAAAAAACCATAAATCACTAGTTGACAAACCACATACTCCCTGAAATAGCTGCTCATGTTACAAAATTAAGGCAAACAAAGTGAACACACAGTGAAGCTGCAAACAGAAAAAAAAGGATGGAATAAAGCCAATTGAGACAGTATAGTGAAATTGGCACAGAATCACAGAATATCACAGCAGGTCACCAGGACAACAGTAACAGGCAACACTGTATATCTCGTTGTCTTCACAATAGTTGTTCTTCTACTAGGTAGAGCAAAATCAAAGAAATACACATTATAGAACACATCAACACAGAGTATTGAATAGAGCAACACCGTTAATCAGGACAAAGCAAAACGGCGATAAAAATATCTGCCTTCAGAGATAGTAGAAGGAAACTCCCCTGACTTGCTGTACCAAA